>AYEL01021623.1:0-18393 GCA_000484575.1 Olivierus martensii
GAGGACGGGGATCGACGGGCCGGGCCCGGACCCCATGATAAATATTTTCAAGGGGTGGGACCCGAGACTCGAACCCGGGTCCTCCAGAGTGGAAAGCCGAAGCGTTTCCACGCGGCCAATCCGGCTGACCCTCATGGGATATTCAATATCTGACGGCGGCCACTTATAGCGTCCATCACAGGCTGGCCACCACCCATGACAGCCCATGATGGGGTCAATCGGATGGTTGAAGGACGGGGTTGATTGGGCCAGGCCAGGACCCCTCCTGAAAAACAGGATATGTGGGACCCGGATTTGAACCCGGATCCTCCAGGTTGGTAAGCCAAAGCTTTATCACGCGGCCATCCGGCAGACTATAAATTTCAGAATAATCTGTATCATTATACAAACAAATTATTTTGACCAAATAAGTTTTGCTGTTACAAATAGAGTTATCATAAATTTGATATAAATTATAATTAAATTTATTCAAGAAATTTGAGTTTTTTTATAAGTTCCTCAACTAATGTAATTGTGTCTTCAACTAGTAAAACTTTGAATAAATGAATATTATGGCATATAAACAATAATTTATCCTTAAAATTTAGTGAAAATTATTCATGTTGCTCTTAAATTAACAAAGAGAATATTTTAAGTTTTAAAAAATTGTGTGGCACCCAAGATTAATGTTTTGTGATTTTTCTATGTACATATTTAAATTGACATAGCATGTATTTTTGTATTTAGTTTTTAAAAAATTGTGTGACACCCAAGATTATAATGTTTTGTGATTTTTCTATGTACATATTTAAATTGACATAGCATGTATTTTTGTATTATGCATCATGACGTAACAAACAGGTATTAAATTATCGACATCACTTTTCTAAGCACCATCTTTATTTATTTATAGTTTAAAAATAAAATTAATATCTATATAACAATTTAATGAAATAATTTTTTCATCCTAAAAAACATTATCAGTTTTGCATAAAATTATCCAGAAAAATTCATAAACATCTGAATATAATTTTAAAATAAAATTAATATCTCTATAACAATTTAATGAAATAGTTTTTTCATCTTAAAAAACATTATCAGTTTTGCATAAAATTATCCAGAAAAATTCATAAACAGCTGAATAAAATTTATATAAAATATATATCAGAGTTAAAATTTTATAATTCGCTATTATACCGAAGTGAATTTTTCGCAACCAATAATTAACGAAATACGAGAATTTTAAGTCCTTTATATAAAGAACATTTTGTATTGTACAAGATGAGCGAAAAGTTCCTTTACACTTTAATAAAATAATATAAAGTTGTTTTATTCGGTTTTATGAAAGTAAGGCGCATAAATTATATTATTTATTGTTGTTTACGAAGGGTAATCACCCTTGCTCTTCGTAAACATTCTGAATGAGCAGTGATGGCGGACATAAGTGCTTCACTGTGGGAGAGCGTTTGGTGGCTATATGTGAGTGCATGATCGTGGAATCACCAGAAAACAATACAAGATAATATGAATGATTTTGAGGTACTTTTTGGCAAACCATCATCACATAATTTTAAAGCCTGTATAAAGAGAATTTCCGTCCATCCTGGATATTGTATAGCATGTGATGAACATTGCTCTTTATGTTTTAATCAAATCAAAACATAATTTTATGATTATTTATGAGTAGGTACTAGAAGTAAATATTACCTGACTGGGTTTAAACTGATCACCACCAAATGAACTGTAAACAGGATTCATAGTTCCAAGTCCAATAGCAATTACAATTATTCCAAGTATAGATATAGGACTGCAGATATAAATAACCATCAGTCAAATTATCATATAGTCTAATTTATTTTAAAATTTAGAAGTATTAAAAGACTTAATTTTTTCGACATGAATAATGTATAATTTATAATATTTGCATAAAAGTTATATATAAGTTAACATCAATTTTTAAAATATTTTAAAGAGCAGATTATTTTTTCTGTACATACCGCATGGGTAACAATTCTGGAACAGAACCAATAGAGATAAGGATGTTTCCAATTATATATAAAACAGAAACGTAAGCTATTGTTCTGTAAAAAAAAACGCGTTTAATAAATTCTCATCAGGGTTTACTTAATCCTGAGAGGTATTAGAGAGTAAATTCTTTTCAATAAATTCCTTTAATGAATAGAAAGTATTCATAGTACTGAAACAGACGTAAAGAATTAAAAATAATCTTACTTGAACCTTCCAAGAAGAACATCAGCAACGAATGCACCCAATAGAGGAGAAAAGAAGAAGATCATCATGAATCCATGAAAGATAATTGTGGCAGTGTCATCTTTATACCGGAGGACTTGAACGAGATATAAGACGAGAACAGCTAAAAAAATAAAATAAAATTAGAATTATGATAATGATTTCAATTAGCAAATTTTATATTAACAATTTAAAATCAGGCATATCCCAAAATTATGTTAGTTTAGGTTCCAGAATGACGCCATAACTATATTTAAAATCAGGCATATCCCAAAATTATGTTAGTTTAGGTTCCAGAATGACGCCATAACTCGAAAATGTCAAGAAATCAAAGAACAAATTTTTTCACTTATGAATGCATGTAATTTACTGAGATTGTATAGCTAACATAAATGAAAGATAGAAAAATCAAGATGTAACACAAGAGCATGGCATTCGCAGGACAGCTTTGGCAACGTTTTGCAATAGAGAGAGAAGATTATAGGTGCTAGAGTGTCTGCCGAAGCAATGAAGATTTTTGACAAGAATAATTTTTTTTTCAATGAAGAGATGGAAAAGTTGCTTCTCACTTGGCTTAGAGAAAGACATATGAAGGGTGATCCAGTAATTCATGCAATGCTCTGTGAGAAGACTAGGCTAATTTTCGAAGAATAGCAGAAGAAAACACCAGGTGTACTCAGATCAAACCGAAGAATTTAAAGCAAGTCGAGGCTGGTTTCACAGATTCAAAGTACAAAATAAAGAATACCCGTCTACAGGCTAATAAATTGTCTGCATTCTGTATAAAATAGTGTATTTTGTATTTTGTAAATAGTGTATTTAGTGTGTTATACAATAGTAAAACACGTATAATAAAGTAAATTATGTAATGTATCTCTCTCACTCTCCCGTTAAGAGAGGTGACAGAGATACACTATATATTTGCATTAGTATAAACAAATAGCACAAATAGATGATATATATATTTTAGATTATATGATTATGTATATTATTAATTATAATGATTATCCACCCTCCCGTTAAGAGAGGTGACAGAGATACACTATATATTTGCATTAGCATAAACAAATAGCACAAATACGAGTAGATGATATATATATTTTAGATTATATGATTATGTATATTATTAATTATAATGATTATTTGTGTAGTGTCTGATTATGTGCAATATTTGTGTACTTCAAGCATTAAGAAAAAATTTTATTATAGAGGGCTTTAAAATTTTCTTTTTAAATCTGTTTTTACAGCTTAAAAATATATATATGAAGAGTATACTCTTCAAAGTGTACAAATGTACTTTTACGTCACTGAGAATGGACTTACTGAGAACATGCAGAAATTTATTTAGTTATAATCTATTCCTGTATTATGGAACAACATATTGAAAGGAGAGCGGTTTCAGATAATTCTTATCATAGAGTGGACCAGAAGAAACTACTTTACTGTTAACTATAATCATATAAATAAAATTCTGTATATGTATAAAATTGAGTTATATATGCTGCTTATTGGAAAGCGTATGGTTCAAGGTTAAATCAGTGATTATGAGTTGGAATAATATCAATATATCACAGTTAAGAATATATTTGATGACATCTTTCGATATTTTTTAACGATCGATCTAATAATGATCAAATTATAGATAATGATATAATTTTAACCGATTAATGTAGGCATGATGATTTTTATCAAAATGATAAAAATCATCATGCCTACATTAATCGGTTAAAATTATATCATTATCTATAATTTGATCATTATTAGATCGATCGTTAAAAAATATCGAAAGATGTCATCAAATATATTCTTAACTGTGATATATTGATATTATTCCAACTCATAATCACTGATTTAACCTTGAACCATACGCTTTCCAATAAGCAGCATATATAACTCAATTTTATACATATACAGAATTTTATTTATATGATTATAGTTAACAGTAAAGTAGTTTCTTCTGGTCCACTCTATGATAAGAATTATCTGAAACCGCTCTCCTTTCAATATGTTGTTCCATAATACAGGAATAGATTATAACTAAATAAATTTCTGCATGCAGATCGATCGTAGAAAGTGAAGTGAAGTTTGGCATTTTTTAACGTCTTTTTCTGTTTAACATTTAGCATTTTAGAGTATCTTGTAGAAATATTTGGTTTAAGGTTAATTCAGGTTTGCTTTAGCAAATTTACAGACTTTCCTGAAACAACGTTAAAGTACAATGATTCAGCAAAGTCTGGAAATTTTATCTTTATCGCCAAAACATCTGTAAAGAAGTTACTAGTCAACGCAGTCATACTAAATGATGGATTTTTAAGTGGATTTTGCATGTTTTCCTCCTTTTTTCTACCAATTTATTTGCTGAACCATGTTATCATGAAAATTCGCATATCCTTCTCTAAAATTACCTAAGCTCACATATCAGAAATGTTACTTCTATTTACTGCCAAAAACTTAGCATTATCTGATCATCAACTGCAGGATTAAAAATTGTAAAGTGGATTAACCATCTAAAAATATTCTCATTTTCTGTCATGTGATTAGAAAGTTTATTTATGATATTTTTACATGCATTCTGCAATATATTTTTTTCAGATATTCGTTTGCCTTTTTATTCTTCCAGGATTCTAACATATCAAAACTGTATACAGATAACCAATGATCATGCATCTCTTGAGTCCTGCATTCCTAGATGCCATTTCATTTCAGAGACTTATGCCTTATACAATTAAAGGTTGTATACGACATGATTTACAAAAATGTTTTTTAAAAGCTACAATATAATAGTTCAGTTAGAATATCAAATTTTATAGATATGCAGATAACTGCTTTTATTAGTGAAATATTCTCCCTTATATAATATTGTCTGAAGGTTTAGAAAAGGAACTTAAAAAAAATAATAGTTATGATTTTCCTAGTGTCTGTTCTTGGTTGAATCCTATATTTATTCAAATAAATACAGCTACTAGTAACAGTAAGAGAAATTTTATAAGAAAATTTTTACTTTGAATTTCACTTCAGTATTATTTAAAAAGAATTAAAAGAATAAATTTAAAACTGGCAAAGAAAATTTCACTTCCAAGGATAGAATTGAACTGCAATCAGTCAACACTGATAGCTCTATGTTCAGATCAGTATCCTGACTCAGCGTTATCATGAATTGTATTTTTTTGTAGATGTGAAATGGTATAAACTATATAAACAATATGGAAGAATTTAAGTATCGAACGTCCTTCTATAAAAACTCTATTTTTTTTTAATACAAACATAGGCCAGTTTCTATTTTTTATTATGATTTTTTCTTATGTTTTGAATGCATTTCGCATTTTATTGCAGCTTCGTAACCAATAAAAAATTCACTAATCGATGACGAAAAATGCAAAGTAAGATAGAACACTGATTTTAGATCATTTAGTATTTTGTCATTTTTGCGAAAAATCACTACCTTATGAGATATCTTAAGAAAAACAGCACTAATATTAAAAAATCATAATAAATGCATATCAAATGAATGCATTCTATATAGATTTTCGTTAGAATACATTACTTATCTTCCATAGAAAAATATAATTAGTATTTATACAATATTTATCACAGAGCATTAAATAAATATTAATATTAATATTTTTATAATTATATAAAACAGATACAGCATATTTAGATTTTAGAAATTACTCAGATACAGTCGTAGATTCTCAAATAAATAAAAAATAATGTAAACTTAATGCGACATTTACTGATAACAAGTAAACCAATCATTTAAATGAATAATGATAGCAAATATGCCTACCTTGTATTCCAAAAAATGAAAAACATTGAAAAAATTCATTCACTAAGATGAAGAAAACTGCCTTGCCATAAGAAAGTTTCTCCTAGAATATAAATTACGTATTTAACATGATAGTTCTCTCAGTGACATTAAACTATATCCAACAAAACTAACGACGAAAACAATTTCTTTCTATTGATTTACCTGAATGTTTGTCGGATTTTTGCTCGATAATAAAGGTGTAGCTGGAAAGTAAAGAGCAATTAATATGTAAAAATAATTATAATGAAAGTAGTAAATATTATTGCAATTAAAATACTTTGATCTGATTCTGATTTTCGGGTTGAACGCATGATATCGAACAGATAGGATTAATAAATAATTGCAACATTCATTTTTATATAGCGTTATATCTTATCATTTTATCGGTGAACTCACTTTCAACTGTCATCATCAGAGGGGTCAGGAATAAATATTATGTTAACATATGTAGTTCCTGACTTTATGAGTTAGTTAGGACGTGAAAATTGCTCGTTAAGTAAGAACTCATAAATCAAGAATGAATTTTTTGTATTTTATAAAGTTATTGTTAGGGATTCTGTTTTCGACAATGCAATTTGAACAGAAAAAAATTAATTAAAGGCTAATAATATCAATAGTTTGTGATTAAGTAATAATTTATTAATGTAAACATAAAAAAATTTAACCTATAAAATCAAGCAGATTATATCAATAGATAAGTTATTTATTTCCTATAAATAGGACATTATTATAATATCCATGATTTAACATTTGTCGAACGAATTATAATAATCGAGTCATTTTTATGTTAAAAAATTCTTAGTTTTCATTATCATCAGCAGATAAGTAGATAAGCTTTAATACAAATCAACCACTACTTACGCAGAAACTGGGAATGCAAGTTATTTATATAATTCGCCAATAAAACCCGAAAGCGAAACTTCCACTTTTTGGCTGCCATTTCGATTTTTTTTTTTGATTTTGTAACAGACGATGAAGTTTTTGTATTTTTTGTATTGCAACATATGATGCCACTTTCCGTTCTATAAGAATACAAAGTGATGCAGCAAAACAGAGCTTACCACAGTTTGCTCACGAATGCACAGCAGGATTTTCAATGGCGGAGATCAGAATCCGTCAATAAATGTTATCATGTTATTCGGAACCTACCGGATCCTATGATAAACATTTTAAAAGGTGAAAACCAAGACATAAACCCGGATCCTCCAGAGTGGAAAGCTGAAGCCAAATCATATCCAGTTATATTTTGTTGTATAGCTAAATATAAAGTTTGAAATGCCTCTTTGTGATGTTTAACATTAATTTAATGCAACAACGTTAATATTTGCAATGTTATTGATAATTCATATTTATAAAAAACACATAATATCGGAAATTTGTAAATTGAAAACTACCCGTACTTACAATATTAAGTATTCATTATTATAAAAATTGATTTATAGCATAAATCAATTTAAGAAATTACACTAATACATTTACATGTATACGTTTTATAATATTTTAATTAATATTTAGAACATTTAAGAAAGTTTTATGAATTTTCTATGCTTAATGCTCATAACTATCTCTATATTAATGTTTATTATTTTTATTTTAGTTCTGTTCGATTGATATGGGTATAACCGTATTTGTTATCATTTAAGTTATCTAAATAAAGTAAAATATATAAGAAAATGCTAATTGCTTTTCTTTGTTCACATACTAAATTTTATTTCTGTAAATTTTAATTTTTGTTATGCTAGACTGGATTAGTATTGATAAGCCGCCATATCGCACAAGGGATATACAATAGCGGTTGTGTTTTCGCGACATTTTTGCTTACTGGAGATTCGAGATTCCATTTCGGTAAAACCGGATGGCCGCGTGGTAACGCTATGGCTTACCACCTTGGAGGACCGGGTTCAAATCCAGATCCCGCACCTCCAGTTTTTCAGGAAGGTTCCGTGCCCAGTCCGTTGAACCCCATCCTTCAACTATCTGGTTGACTCCATCATGGGTGTTGGCCAGGATGTGATTGGCTTTATAAGTGACTGCAGTCAGATGTAGTATATCGCTCGTGCGATATGGGGGCTTAACGTACCTAACCTAAACCATTTCGGTAATTCTCGAGAATCTCGAGTTTCTAAACGATTTTTAATTGAACCAGACCTGTTTTTAATAAGGATGAAAACAAAATGAGACATCCTTAAAAATCTTCGCAAAATGAATAAAAAAAATAGTGGGTTGTTTTATATTTATTTTTTATTTAATTTTTTAATTATATTGAGAAATCGCCACATTTAGAAAATATTGATAAAAATAATCGTATTTGTTATAAAATTTTTGACAATTTTTATTAAAATAGCTTTTCAATACACACAGTGTATTGGTTTATTCGCTAAATAAATCCAGTGTTTGGATGCAAAAATTACAGAAATAGAATTTTTGTATCCAAGCACAGGACACACGTCAGTATATTTGAATATCTAGAACAACGGATACATCCCTTAGAAAAAGCTTAAGACCTTCCTATTTTGGCTACCCAATTTTCTAAGAGAGCAGTACCGTCTCTGGCTATTGGGTGACGATAGAATTTTGAATAATAATTAAGGATAACTCTTCATTCATGTTCTCTGATAATATTCTCGTATATACAATAGGTATCATTGTTACTCTGGCAAACTGTGATTCGGTTAAAAAGCAAATATTTGCTTTGGTTTTGATCAATAAATTATACAAAAATGAATGATTTTTGTATAATTTATTGATCTGAGTGTTACTATAGGTTTTATATTGGTGTTTTAAATATTATTTTGTGATTATTTACAGATAATTTAATTTTTTGATAGATATACAGTATATAGTTCGTTAAAAAAAATATTTAGAATACGAATTCGCAGAATACTTTCTAATTCCCGATTTTTATATGAATTTTTACTCGAGAATCTGGAATCGAGATTTTTTTGTTAATCTCGAGATTACTCGCGAACCCGATTCTTGCACACAATCGCTAGCCATATCTGAGATATAACAAGAAATTATAGAACATTTGGCTGAATGTATGTATGCAATTTATTCATTTTTGAATATTAAATACATATTTTCCATAATTCTGTTTCTTTTTTATTATTTTATGGATTATCTGGAGTTATTTTCTCCACTAACCCGGTTAATCGAGAGTCTACTTTATATAACATTTTATAAATATATAACTTAACATTTAGAGTTTTAATACTGTATTAAAAGACAATAAATGTAACTGAAAAATATAACAATTCATAATGTAGTGCATGTGTATTATATAAATATTTCTGCACCTTAATATTTATATAATACACATGCACTAAAATGGATGCGCAAAATTAGGTTAAGTTAGATAGATTAAGCTGCCATAGCCTCATGGGATATTCTGTATCTGGCGGCAGCACTTATAAAACCCATCACAGGCTGGCCAACACCCAAAATGGAGTCAATCGGATGATTGAAAGATGGGGTTCAACGGACCGTGCCCGGACCACTCCTAAAAACTGGAGCTGTGGGACCCGGATTTGAACCGGGATCCTATAGGGGGGAAGCCAAAGCTTTACCACGGGGCAATCTGGGCCCAAAAAAAGCCACAGTATAATAACAATAGTTTTAAATAAAATATTCGTGTTCTCACAAACGTCCGAACAGTGGCTGATTTCAAGGAGTGGCATCGAAGACAAAGAAATCGAGAGTCTACTTTATATAACATTTTATAAATATATAATTTAACATTTAGAGTTTTTAATACTGTATTAAAAGACAACAATAAATGTAACTGAGAAATCCTCTTTCAAGTTCTTTCTTGGTGCTAAAATCACTCGTCTACGACAAATTGATTTTGTACAGTTCTTCCTTCGCCGCAATAATTCATGATGTTGAAGTAATAGAAATAAGTCATGATTTGATCTCTTGAAGAAACTCCCGATATCTAACGCAGATTTAATATCATTTAACAGAGTCGCCGTGCTTCTTCGAAACAAACCCTAAACTGAACTTGGTCGTGAAAATATATGACGTATTCTCTGACATTGTACGTAAAAACAATCATATATATATATATGATTGTTTTACATATATATAATTTATTATATAAAAATAAATTTAAATAAAAAATTTTTATTAAAGGTAAAAAAAAACTTATTGCATTTTACTTAAAATATCTATGAAAAGAGAGGTAACTGTTCTATATCATGGGACCGGAAAGTATACGAAAAAAAACGAAGAAAAAAATGACGTATATGTCAATCACCTTTAATTACATGAAATTTGACGGCTCCATCTGGAAAAATGGCTGGCATCATCCACGTTGAGAAAGAATCCACTCGATATTGTCGAAGTATGATGTGTAGACGAATAAAATCAAAAATGCTCTTTTCTAAATCAATGCAGAACGCGTTCGTTGATTTGTAAGTATATCTTTATTAAATTATTGTTTATTTTCGTTTCAGTGAAATCAAACCTTCACCATTAGTAAGTATAAGAGAGGCGTCCTTTACAAATTTATTTTTTAAATAAATATTGCTGTAATTTGTATTTGTAGCAATCACTGGGCCATCTTAAGCTAGATTTAGCACTAATGTTTGATAAATTATCGCATTCTACAATTGTTTTAGTTAGAATTCGCGTCAACCTTTTAAAAATGGCGGATAGTGAACTATTTCTCTCTATTTAATCGTTCTATGTCATTAATTTTCCTAAAAATAAAAAGTTAATAAAATAAAGTTACATTAGCATTTTCAGATAAAGAGGGTAGGTTGTGATGCCTCCTCTTAGTTAATATAACATCACTAACCTATAGGCTAATGGTCAAGTAGTTGAAGTTAGTAGACCAGCACTCTCTCTACAAATGTTGAAGTTCTGTTTTAAGTCCTGAAATGACTCTGCCACCTCGTAATCAAGAAAATTTTTAACTTCTCAATCAAATGATTGAGAAGTAGAGTTAAAAATTTATCTTAAATGGATATTTTATAAAAATGTGATTGTCAGCCGGATTGGCCGTACTAAAAGATTTTGGTTATCAACACAAATTTGAATGTTCTAACCCTTTACTTCAGATCGGCTGGATTGGTCGCATAGAAACTCTTCGGTTTGGTAGATTAAGCGGCCATATCGCACGAGGATATACTGTATCTGGCGGCGGCCATTTATAGAGCTAATCACAGGCTGGCCAACACCCATGATGGGGTCAACCGGATGGCTGAAGGATGGTGTTCGATGGACCGGACCCGGACCCCTCCTGAAAAACTGGAAGTGTGGGACCCAGATTTGAACTCGGCAGTGTGTTTTCCACGCGGCCATTCGGCCGACGAAAACGCTTCGGCTATCCACTCTGGAGGTCCGGCTTCGACTGTCGGGTTCCATCCCTTGAAAATGTTTACCATGAGATCCGGGCCCAGCCCTCGATCCCCGTCCTTAACAATCCGGCTGACTTCTGCGCATGGTGAACAGCCTTTGGAAGGATTCGTCATTTCACTTAGAATGGAAAGTGGACTCATTTGTTGACCAAAAAAAACCTTTTCAGTCAATTTCTATTCGAAGTTCTCACGCATGAGACTTATAGTAAACCGAAACGTGCTTTCTCTACCGCTGCTCACTCCTGAGGAGAAATGTAATAAAACAGATTGTAGAAAAGAAGGATCAATGGACTCCATGAAAAAAATTTCTGTCAGAAATGAGACCAAAAAATCGAACCTGGATCTGCAGATTTTAAAGCCGAAGAATTTCTACGCGATCAATCCGGTCGACTCAAACATATATAGCAATTAAGAAGCAATGCATTATTATTAAGTATATTGTTATCAGTTTGATTTACATAATAACTGAGAAATTATAGAATATAAAAACTCGTTACTGTTCTCATTAAAACCTCTCTGGAAGAGTCAAATTTGATTATTCCAGAGGGATTATAGTTCAAAATTCACAAATACGTGATAAGTTATTTAAGAAATGGTGGTTGAGAAAAATGAAATGATTAAAAATAATCAGTTACTGGAATTTATCAGGTAATCCAAAGAAATAATATCCGTTTTTAAGTTGTACATGTTCAAACGTGTCTAAACAAGAATTTTTAAAGTTTATAGAAACTATTTAGCTGAGACGATTTATCTTTTATATATTTCGAAAATTTAATGCTAAAAACGATAACAGTGTTTTGGGATAACCTGATATATCGATATTCGAAATAATACAAACCATAAAACTTATTTAAATAAATAGTTTTTAATTACAGATTACTACCTCCCAATACATAACAAAATAATTAATAGTGTATTTAATATATTTACAACAATGATATCATTTTCAAGAATTTTAATGAAGAAGTTTAAATTAGCATGCAGAGATTTATTTGTAAACTAATGAACGAGATTACTGAAGTACATTTATTACTGCTGTCCGTATATACTTTATTCTAATTCTTCAAAGTTATTGATCATGCTGTTCCTTATATTTGTAGTTACGAGATAACATTTCGAAAATAAACATAACTATTGCTAGTAGAATGGCATAGAAGAAAAATTCGTAGGACTGAAATAAATAAAAGAGTTAGCATTGAATAGAAATAGCAAATTTTGTCTTTCATGTTTTATTATTATTGTTTAATTTTAATTTTAAAAATCTAATCAGAAGTAAAATCACTTTTTCTAAAAGTGATTACTTTTAATGAATTCTTTAAATAGGCAATGCTATATTTTAAAACTATTACAGTGGGTGATCACCCACTGTAATAGTTAACGAATATAATCCGTCCGATCGGTTAACGAATATAATCCGTTCCAAGACAATGTTCGTTATCCGAATTGTTCGTTAACCGATCATCGATTTACCATAGGTTTCTATGGGAATTTGATTACTTCGTTCCGGACACCCAAAAAACGTAAATAAAAAATTATATAATTTCTTACTACGTTTATTTATATGTAATAGCAATAATATATACATACATAGTCTTGCACTTTCATCTATTATGTTTATTCATAATATATACTTACATAGTTTCGCATTTTAATCTATTATGTTTATTTTCGATAATATATACATTCATAATCTTGCATTTTCATTTATATGTTTATTTTCTAAATAAAAATTTATATAATTTCTTACTACATTTATTTATATGTAATAACAATAATATATTATGTAATTTCTTACTACGTTTATTTATATGTAATAACAATAATATATACATACATAGACTTGCATTTTCATTTTATGTAATAACAATAATATATACATACATAGTCTTGCATTTTCATCTATATAGGTTTATTTTCCGATAAAGAACCTGCCCAATATCGATTGCTTTTCTCTCTGATAAAGAATTTGTCCAATATCGATTGCTTTTCTCTCTCCCTCAGGATTTTTCGGAAGTGATTAATAGTATTGTCGTGGTAGATCTCCCAAACCCATTGACCTCAACCATTCTAAGACCAAAAAATTGTAAAATCTCTCTTTTATCTTCTTTAGTAAATCTTTGATTTGTTTTATGTCGTCTCCGAGTTCATTTTAATCGGAAAAAACTATCGCTGTTCCATTTTTACCCTTAATTCTACCAACGCACAAGGCCTAAGCCTGTTATTCCGTTAGGTTAGTTAAGCCGAAATATCCATGGAATATTTTAACTGTGACTGCCATTTATAGAGCTGCCATCATCACAGACTGACCAACACCCATGAAAGGATCAACCGGAAGATTGAAGAATGGGTTTCAATGGGCAGGGCCCAGATCCCTCCTGAAAAATTGGGAACCCGGATCCTCCAGAATGTTAAGCCACAGCTTTACCACGCAACCATCAGGCTGATCTATCATTCCGTCAGTCCACGAATCCCAGTTTGTTCTGTGAGGTGTTCGTTATCCGAACATGTGTTCGTTAACCATATAAAAATCTTTCGAAAAAGTGTTCGTTATCCGAACTGTTCGTTAACCATCTCGAAAAAATAATATGATTCACATCATTATTATTATTAAATTATTATATCTTAATTACTTATTACTTAATAATTAATTATATACAGGTATATATTACTTATTATATCTTACTTATTTCAAATTTTTGTCTTTCCGTTACTAATAAAGGTAAAAAACAAAGCTAAAATACTATTGCTGACAAAAAATAAGATTTATTAATTAAAACTAACTTTTAGTTATAACAAATGTTATCAAAATATGACAATAATATTATTATATATTAGGAATGTAACAATACAAATATAATTACATTAATTCATATTACGTTAGAGATATTATCATAGGATTGGTTCGAGATGCAACAAAAGAATAAGACTGTAAAATTTTCAAGGAAATACTGAAAATTGATTGTATAAATAGCATATATCAATATTTATGCCCTGTAAAAATGCAAAACACAGAGTATTTGAAAATGATTCATTGGATTTCAAATGAGTTTATTGCTACATTTATGAAAGTATACATTAAATCGGCATACACCAAATGAAAAAATGAAATATAGATGTATTGAAGGTTATCACTACAGATCTCCACTAACATGCTCACTGTTGGATTAATCACAGTGGACTTCATGACTTGTTGCTTTACTGGTGAACTCCTAGCTCATATGTCCTAACAACCTGAGACTATTTTCTCTGGGGATATTCCACCGTTACCAACGATTCCGGATGAACTAAAAACCGCATGGTTATTGCCTGTAGTATAATTAATGTTTAATGAAACCTCATGATTATTGCACCATAGGCCACTTGAGCCTATGGTCATTGCTGATAGTATTATTGCCTACCGCTGGAGCAAGTAAATAATAATTGACTTTTTGCCATACAAGCAACAGGCATGCTTGAGCAAGTATGGCAAGAAGTCAATTATTGCCTTAATAATTGTTTGTGTCTTTAGAAAGAAAGTCACATAGTGCACTAATAGCTGAGTGACATAAATTTTAAGAGTGTTTCTTTAAACTAATGTGTCAATAATTACTCTAAAGTCAATTATTGCCTTAATAATTGTTCGTGTCTTTAGAAAGAAAGTCACATAGTGCACTTATAGCTGAGTGACATAAATTTTAAGAGTGTTTCTTTAAACTAATGTGTCAATAATTACTCTATTTGTGTAAATTTCACACACACACACACATATATATATATAACTTCACACGTGAAATCCAATGAATCTTTCTAAAACACCTGTATAATAAGATCGGTCCAAATGTTCTTGTTAAAAATCTAATATAAATATATTTTGAATAACGATTGCCTATTAATTGTTATTTGTTCTTACTTTTCGAATAATAAAAAATAAACGATTACGTTTTGAATATTAAAAAAATTTCGATAAACTTACTTGTTTTTCAAAGAGGTTTACCTCCGTTACAACCATAACTATTACGCTACCGATTCCTTCATTTACCAAGGTAAGAGCAGGAAGTACGGTTTTCATTGTCTTCGGTGCCTTAAAGAATACGAATACCTTTCCTTTATCTGTTATATTTCGTAATAACATAATTCGGAAACATTACCTCAGAATAAGCAAATCTTCTGCTAGCGATTATAAACATCATTTCGCCAAATGTTACGAGGATATACTGAGGTATCTGGAGCAGTATAGAAATTGATCTAGAACTGGCTGAAGCGTAATGTTGAAATACCTATGAAAATAAAGTGATAAATATTATACTACTTTTAGTATGTAAAAAATATCATTTTTCTTTATTGCGTATATACCAATGTTCCATTGTTGTCCATAATGTGATAATATTTGTATATGACCACATCTTTTTCTCGGTTGATAAGAAAACTGCTGTTGTATAGACTAAAGCTATTATTTATTTGATACCTTGAGAGAAATTTTAACTCGTTACATGCAAAGCAATGCAAAAAAGAAAACAAAACATGAATTTATCATACATACTCAGTAGAGTTTATGAATTTCTCGTAACGTTGGATGTATAACGTGGTTCCATTATTGTACATACACTGAAAATGTAAAAAACACATTCATGTGAAACATTTCATCTAGTCCATAAAATAATTCTGAAAAGATATTTTTAGAAATATACATTTGTCTTTGAGAAATGTGAAAAAAATAAATAAAAATTATTGTTATTTTATTTTGTGATTATTATTTCTATAATTGTAGAATCTATATAGGTGCATAAAATACTAAAATATATACAAAATATGTTTGATTAACAATGAAGCAATCATTTTTGTGGGAAAACAGCAATTAGAAAAGAAATTTTTAAATATATATTATATATATTCTATCAGTTTTTTTATGTAAATTCAAGTTAATGATATAAATATTTTTTCTGCTTATGTGTTTTTGTCCTAAAACATTTCTAGATAATAATGTTGGCTTCAATTAGAAATGTCATTTTCTTAGAAAGTGAAACTCTTAAACACGTCAGTTTTTCTTGGAATGGAGAAAATGAGGATTCTAGAAAATGAGGATTAAATTATCTCTTAGAATCTATCATAAAAATTGCCATAGTGGTTACATAATTACCAAGGTAATAAACATCTATTTAATTCAAACAATGAAAGTAAATAAAAGACGCTGATAATAGAATACTATCATTAACTTTTGCATCCATAACTTGAAAACTAAAGAATTTATATTGTTGAATAATTTAAAGAAAGAAATTAATTAAATTAATCCAATTTTTTTCTTTTTGAATAAGTGCAGATTAAAATAATTCCTTAGAGCAGTGGTTCTTAATCTTTTTAGTGATAGTACTTCCCCTTGAATATAAAAATAAGTTCTCGCACCTCCTTGAAAATGTGTTGTGTTTATATCTATGAAAGGGAAGGTAACTGTTTTGTATCCCGTGATCAGAAAGTTTACGACAAAAAATGACGTGTATGCCAATCATCTCTAATCATGCGAATTACATTTCACGTTTCGTCTGCAAAAATGGTTGGCATCGTCCGCGTTGAGAAAGAATCCACTCGATATTAACGAAGTATGAATTGTAGACGAATAAAATCGAAGAGAGTCAGCTTTAAATCAAGGCTGAATGAGTTTATTGATCCGCAAGTATTTTTTCCAAATTATTACTTAATTTCGTTGGAGGAAAATCCAACGTTAAATGATTAATGTTGGCGAAAAAAAAAGAAAATTAGTGAGGAGTGGGGTAAGGGCGTACTTGGGGGAAATGCATTATCGGGATTTTTTTATTATAAGTCGTGTATGCCAATCATCTCTAATCATCGAATTACATTTCACGTTTCGTCTGCAAAAATGGTTGGCATCGTCCACGTTGAGAAAGAATCCACTCGATATTAACGAAGTATGAATTGTAGACGAATAAAATCGAAGAGAGTCAGCTTTAAATCAAGGCGGAATGAGTTTATTGATCCGCAAGTATTTTTTCCAGATTATTACTTAATTTCGTTGGAGTAAAATCCAACGTTAAATGATTAATGTTGGCGAATTAAAGAAAATTAGTAAGGCGGAGTGGGGTAAGGGCGTACTTGGGGGAAATGCATTATCGGGATTTTTTTTATTATAAGATAATCGAAATTTTGCTATATGATATTGTATTATTCTACTACAAGTTAATATCGACCTATCGACGTAGATAACTCGCGATGAATGATGCGAATCCAGTATTTACATCGACTGTTACAAACGCGTCGCGTCCGAACAGCAAACAAAACTTTGACAGCATTTTAAAAGTGCAATAATTCTTAAGATAACTTCATATTAGGAGATATTTTTAAGTAAGTACGAAGAATATTGATTATGGTTTACGTCGGCCGGATGGCCGCGTGGTAAAGCTTTGGTTTACCACCCTGAGGATCCGGGTTCACATCCGGGTCCCACACCTTCAGTTTTTCAGGACGTGTCCGGGCCCGGCCCGTTGAACCCCATCCTTCAACCATCTGGTTGACCCCATCACGGGTGTTGGCCAGCCTGTGATGGGCTCTACAAGTGGCCGCCGCAAGATACAGTATATCCCATGAGGATATGGTGGCGTAATTAACCTAACCCAAAGATTAAGGTTTACATTACGTAAATAATATTTTTTGACATTTTAAAAGATTTTGAGATAAACCCTGGAAAGCACTTACCCCGTATATATTGTTATCCAGGGCAAGTGCCTAACAGCGCCATGGGTAAGTGCCTATTAGGCTGTTCTGGCGTCATAACGCGTTCAATGTAATGCTTTTGTGTTTTACATTTTAATCTAACAACTTCTTTTTCTAGCATATAACATGGGTCGCAGCTACGTCAGAAAAACCAACAGGCGATTGCCCCTGTTGGTTTTTCATTTCAAAAGAAATGAACGACATGCGAACATTGTTCGAGATGACTATTGATAAATGCAAAGAAAAGATTAAGGTTTATATTACGTAAATAATATTTTTTGACATTTTAAAAGA
>AYEL01021737.1:0-11271 GCA_000484575.1 Olivierus martensii
AACTGGGACAGGAATATGATTGAGGTGTTAGAAATCCTCAAAAAGAAAGAGAAAGGGTATGTGATAAATTTTATGGAACTAGAAAAGATCCCTAGTGCATGGAGATGGTTGTTTAAAGTCAACAAAGCAGATTAAACAATACACTAGAAATTTATAAACAAGGATTAAGGAACATAAAACGGACCTCAAATATGGAAAACTTTTGACAGCACTTAACCAGAGATCGCTGCTGCATGATATAGAAATGCATTGGGGAAATGCGAGATTTATTCAGGCCACTGATAAGAACTGGGACAGGAATATGATTGAGGTGTTAGAAATCCTCAAAAAGAAAGAGAAAGGGTATGTGATAAATTTTATGGAACTAGAAAAGATCCCTAGTGCATGGAGATGGTTGTTTAAAGTCAACAAAGCAGATTAAACAATACACTACTATCAGTTTTGATACTCCCATAAGGGAGCAATGTATTTTGTAACTATTATTATTATTATTTTTAATATTTCTGGGTAATTTTATGTATTTTAAATTCATATAAATTTTAGATAATTTTTATAAATTTGTATAACTTTTATATAGTTTCTGTTTCTGTAATCTACTCAATGTATTTTTAGACGATCTGGTGCCTAACGAATTATACGGCTTTGCAGGCAGGAGAGCACTATCAGATGTGGCCCTGCCCTTTAAATTTTGTTGTGTTTGTTTATTTTGTGTAATAGTCCTGTTCTTGTGTAACAGGGTGAGTTCTGTAGTAGCAGCTGAGAAACGCACCAAGTACATTGAAATCATTTCTGATTAAAGTGTTTGACTGCTAAAAGGCTTTGCATTTTACTTTTTTGTTTTTGTTTTGTGCCGTCTTGTTGAACTTTTATTTTAAAAACTAGTAATACCATCTATTATCTTATTAATAAACTAATTTATTTTTTCTTCAAATTTTAACAATAGCAAAGAAATGTAAAATGGCAGAAAATCTTAATAAAACAGGTCAAAAAGAAGAGCAATTATTTTGAAAAGTAAATTAAACTGTTCATTTATAAGTAGAAATGTTTCAATTTTCATTCATCATTAAAAATATTCCATATTTCATATTTATTATTCCATTTATCTGCAACCAACTAACTGCATAAATAGAGAACTGATTATACTGCTTTCCTTTTTATTGGATACTAAGTAGTGGAGCATTCCAATGCTTACTACAGACCATTCATA
Organism: Olivierus martensii; assembly: GCA_000484575.1. Taxonomy (NCBI): domain Eukaryota; kingdom Metazoa; phylum Arthropoda; class Arachnida; order Scorpiones; family Buthidae; genus Olivierus; species Olivierus martensii. The sequence continues at coordinate 1,208 of AYEL01021737.1, forward strand.
CCCATTTAGTAAGACTAACAGTCAGGTGAAGGATGAAATTGAATGGGCTAGACTTAGATTTCTTCTGGAAAAAATCTTCAGATATGAGACCCAAAATTAAATATAAATATTTTATAATGGAAGTACAGTAGGCTTCCATTTTATCAGTTAATTGCTATCCAGTCGAGTGGTTATCATTATTTGCAAAATTATTGATGACAACTATAGAAAATATGAATTTTCCATTATAAATAATCATGATTATAAATTGGGACTCTCTATATTATATTGTATGATTTTTAAAATTTCATATAGTAAAAGTTTTCACGATAAGCATGTGAGGAGGTTGGCTTTGACCTGTCCTATTTTTATTTTATTATGCACTCTATTATTTATTAAATTTCTCCCCATGGATATAATTTTTTGCGTTCCAGTGGCAATGTTATTTTACCTCATCCAAGTACAATTCGCCGTGTTTGCAGAAAATATCAAATGAATCCTAAAATTGAACAAAATGAAAAAGGATTTTTAAACTATATTAAATTTAAATTTCCACAATTAGACATAACTGATCATACAGTGATTTTAATGATGGATGAAATCCATATCAAACCCTATTTGGATTTTAAAGGGGGAAGTATATTTGGGACATCTTATGATTGCCAAAATGTTGCAACTACTGCATATGTTTTTATGTTACAAAGTATATTATCCAGTTTTAAAGATGTTGTGTATATATGTTTTTAGTATATTATCCAGTTTTAAAGATGATGATCACATATTACCAGTAAGTAAATTCTCTGCAGAATGTTTGTATCTGTTTATTAAAAAAATTGTTATAGAACTTGAAAATATAGGGTTCAAAGTGATCTGTATTGTTAGTGATAACAGTTCTATTAACTGAAAAGCTATGTCATATTTTTCTAATCCTCCAAAATTATCAATAATTTATCCAAATCCACTTGACAGCAGTAGTCCACTTTTTTATGTCTTTGATTCTGTACATCTTTTAAAATGTATCAGAAATAATTGGATAATGTCAATCAGACGCTAGTTACTGTTAGATTGTTTTGTAGTTAATTATATTTAAGTTAGAACTTAGAAAAAAGACCTGAGCTCAGGCAGAACTGAGAATGCAGAGTCGCTAACCGTTAGGCTTAACTGATAAGTACATAGTATTTGCAGGTCGCTAACCGTCAGGTTTAGTTGTATAATAATATTGATATTCGTTAAAATTCGTGACTTTTCTGAGCTCAGGCCGAACTCTGGATTGCAGAGTCGCTAGAACCGTTAGGTTAATTTAATTAATAGTATTGCACTCGTTCTAACCCGCGACTTTGAAAGCAAAGCTTCTATTATCAATAAAAAATTGAAAAAGTAACTTTGTATGTGCAAAAATTAAATTACTTTTAGCAAGATAGTATATTGCAAGGATTAATTGTCCTACATTTAAATTTTATTTGTTGATTGTCTTTGAATTAGTTTCTATAGTAAAATATCTAAAGCACTCAAAATTCAATTAAATAGACAAGATAAATTAATTTTTCTGATTTTAAAAATAGTACTAAAACTTTAAATATATTTTTCTTGAAAGCATATATTGACATTTATATAATTTTATGAATAATTACTTATTTATAAAATGCAATATAGATTTCTAATCAACCTGTATATTTTAAAAAACTTACTTTTAAATAATATTGCAATTTTATTTAAAGTTAAATTTATTAGCAATTTAATTTAGAAACATCATAATTTACTTTTGTTTTTAATGGTTATAATAAAATTTAAATATTTTTTATATTAGTCTTAATTAAAATATTGAAAATTTAAAATATATAACAAATTAAGCAGTTTGTGAGTGCTTTTTAGAACATATGAATTTCAGTTACCTAAGTTTACATATTTTCTGTGCCGATTCTTCAGAAACTAATAAAAAGTTTGGATCAAGACGCTTATTTGCTGGTTCTGTTGAAAGTCCAAATATCCATCCTAAAAGAATGAGAAAAACATTTAATTTTATCATTATTTAAATTATTTAATTTATAATAAAATTTGTGATATTAAATAAAAAGTGTTTTAATATTTTATCAATACCTGAATACGTAGTTGCTAAAATTTCATCATAACCTGGATTCCCCACTTTACCACCTTGCACAGATGTCACACTTTCTCCACAATTCTAAAATAAAAAATTATTTGCATTGTAACTGAAAATAATATTTTTTAAGTACAGTAAAATCTTATTTAATTCAATATTAGTTAATTCAAAGTATTCATTAATTTGAAGTAAACTACAATGCCAGTTTTAAAATATGCAATTTTTAATCATCATGACAATGAATAATTCAAAATAAGGTTCATTTTTAATTTGAAACTGTATTCTAATCTCTCAATGATTTAAGATCTGCATTATTCAAAATTATTTTATGATAAATTAAATTACTTGGGAAAGATTTTAATTAAAGTTATTGTAAATGTCCATTAGATGGCTAAGTGGCAGGGAGATAATCATTCAGTAGCCTTATTTGAGTATATTTTTCAAAACTGCCAAAAGTATATACTAGGTGATTCCGTGCCTTAATTCAAACTAATCTAATTAAAAATAGAAAGCGAATTATTGAGAAATTTAATTAGTTAATGAATATTGCACACATATAAATAAATTTTCAACATGACATTGCTTATTCAGTTTAGTCCTTTCCAAAAAGTGAAGATTGAATACAAGAATTTGATTTTAATATCCTAATTTGGAGAAAAACAAAATTTTTCTGAAAAATGATTATTTATTGTACTGTATTTTTATACAGTACTTCTCTGTAGGAAAAAAAACACCTTTTTATTGTTTGATAATTCAATTTTGCTCAAATATTCAACTGTTTGTTAGTATAAAGTCAAAACTAATTCATAATTTAAAAGAGTTATCATAATGATATAGAATATTCAAAAACTTAGTAATAGTTCAGAAATTTAATTTTTAATTTTGTGTTAATCCTTGGAATCAAAACTGTAGATATAAAAGTGAATAATACAAAATTATCAAGCAGAGAAATATTGTATGTTTTAGTTAATAACATACCTTGAAATGATGTTTAATTGTATCTAATATATACGTTCAACCCAATCTGGGACTTTTTTTTCTTTCCAGGTTTAAATGGACGCCTAGGCTGGAGGTTTTGTATGCAGTAGAAACTGGCACCTGTGTCCTGTTACTGGTAGACAGCGCTCATTTCCCACGCTTCTGGATAGACCGTTATTCAAGATGGCTGACAACAGTGTGAACGTCTACGTGGAACAGCATGTTGTGAAGAAGTTTTTAGTGAATGAGGGCATAAAACCTGCTGAAATTTACAGAAGACTTCAGGCTCAGACATGTTGTGAAGAAGTTTTTAGTGAACGAGGGCATAAAACCTGCTGAAATTTACAGAAGACTTAAGGCTCAGTATGGTGATAGACATTCAGTCGCAGTAAGACATTTGAATGGTGTAAGCCCTTCAAAGATGGCCGTATCTCTATTACTGACGATCCCGGTCGTGGTGGATCAAAGCCCAAGGTAGTCATTTCTGAGAACATTCAGCGCGTGGAGCAGCTGATCCTGGACAATCGTCGCATAACCTGTCGTGAAATTGCAAGAGTGTATAATCTGTCGTTAGGAACAGTGAACACAATAATTCATGATCATTTGTTGTTCCGAAAAGTGAGTGCACGCTGGGTCCCAAAGCACATTCAAAATAATCCACGAATTCGGCTGGGAGATATTACCACACCCCCCTATAGTCCTGACTTAGCGCCAAGTGATTTCCACCTGTTTGGGCCCCTGAAGGAATTCCTTGGAGGAACACATTTCAACACTGATGATGAAGTGAAGAATGATGTCCTACAATGGTTCCGTCGTAATAATAAATCTTTCTATGCCAAAGCATTCCAGGCATTAGTTAAACGCTGGGATAAGTTTATAACTGTAGCTGGAGGTTATGTGAAAAAATAAATCCACTTTCCACACTTTGAAATTTGTTTTTCTATTTGTTTTTAAAAAAAGTCCTGGATTGACTTGAATGACCCTCGTATTATGCTCAACAGGATGAGTAAGTTAGCAAAGAAAATCCCTAACCCTAACTGTGTATAAACTTCAGATTTGGCACAGAGATAGAGATAGCATTTTAGATAGCATTTCAAAAGAAAAAATCAAAATCCTAATTTTTTTATTTTAATAGCTTTAAAAAACTGAAAATAAAAAAAATGATATTATTTTTGATAAATGATGTTCAATCTGAACACCATTTATCAAAATCTGAAATGTGTCCTTTAGCTGTTCAATTATTTAAAAAATATTTTTTATTATTAGAATTTATTTTTATTATTAACCTTAAATTATTTATTTCTTTGATTTAAAGTATTTAAATAATAATAAAATACTATTTAAATTAAAAATGTAATGTCTTATTGAATGAATTTAAAATTAATTCATTCAATAAGACATTACATTTTTAATTTAAAATTAATGCTCTTCATAGTTTACACTATATTTGTCAATCAAACTAATTTCATTATTTTCTGTCATGAATAGTTTGCAGTTTCTATTTAAACAGACTTTATCAAGCTTAATCCTTAATTTTCAAAAGCTATTTTCAGAATTATTATTAATATGAAAGAATAAAAAGTTTATTTCTAACATGATAATTCATTTAAAAACATTTTTATATGGAGAAGTATTCCTGAATCCAGTTGGTTGGAGTTCAGGCACTGTCCATCATCACTTTCCATCTACAAATTGGAGAATTGGGGCACAACCTTCAAAGAGTTGTCAGCCAGGCCACAAAAGCAGAGTCTCTACTATACGTATAAAATTAATGCAATAATTTTATAAAATTGATTTTTAGAATTTAGTGTTACTTATGCAGTTTCAGAAAATTTTCTGAAAGATATTAAAAAAAAAATTTCAGAAACACTTCTTTACATATATACGATAATTAGTTAATTTACATACACTATATAAAATATATATATAGAAATAGGCATGTTATAATGACTTTAAAAAATGAAAGGATTTACCCAGTTAACAGATAATTCTTTGAAATATTATATAATTCAAAATCCAATTTTTTGATCCTGTGTATTTCAAATTAACAAAGTGTTATTGTAATATTCAACAAAGTTTATTTTTTTTTATAGATTTGAAGAAAATCTGCTAATCCTATTAGATTCTTTTCTCTTGTCATCTAAATTTAATTTGAATTAAAATAATATTTTTCACACTCTACTTCTAAATGAGAGAGTATGTATAATTTGAATATCTCAACTTAGTAACAGAATATTCACTTAAAACAAAACAATATTTGGTTATGCCACTTTAGATATTGTTGATTTTACTTAACATATAAATTTTATTTCATTCATTTTGGAAAAACATATTTATAAAGAAAAAATAATTTTGATTTGAATATTCAATATTTTTTTTAACAAACTTTGAGATAAAAATATATATAATATAGATTCTTTTGACATTTGACAAATGTTAAAGAATTATTTTGGATTTGATTATGTATAAAGTTATCACTACAGGAATATAAACTTATATATGCGATGTTTTCCAAACTATCACATATAATTAAAGATTCATTTTATAATTTTAAATATGATTTATTATAGATCAATTAGAGTTGGTTTGAGTAAGCTTGATATAAATATTCCAGTTTTCTTGTAAATAAAGAGATGACACAACTCTAGCTTTACTGCATATAAGTTCTATCTTAACACTTCAATATCTTTCTAAATTAATTAACAATTAGAACAATGAAAAATTTTTTGTGACATTCCAAAACAGAGAGAGATTGTACAATATTGTCCACCTCTTTCCATTTACTATAATGAGTTGAAGCCATTATTAAAGAGAAGATTTAATCATGACAACAAGTCATGGGATGATAGTTTCAGATTGTCACAATTTCAAGAGATCAAACTAATTGTTCAGTATTTGGAATCAAATTACTGTAAAAATAGGAGAGAAGAAATCACCCTAGAAAGATGCTTTACAGAGCAGTCAAGTGCTCTTATTTGCTGCTCATAGATTTCTCTTGATGAGAGAATATCAACTGATATGTGAATTTTTCAATTGTGTAGCTATTATGAAGCTCATTTTTGTTAAATGTCCTTATATCAATTATGCTTATTTTATTGCTGATTATTTATGGTGTTTTAATCATTCTGAATTTAATATTCTAAACCTCTTCGGAAAGAATTTTAATTATTCTGGCTCTTTTATGTAACAGTCTGTTTTCTTCTTAATATATTTCAACTTATTTTTATTTGAACAAGTCTTTTACATTGTTCTTATGAATTAAATTTTTAAATTGACATTTTTTTTAATCAAATTGCTTGATATATAATGAAATTGCTTAATTGTTCATTATGATAATAAACTATGATATTCTACTACACCAGAATTTTTTAAGTGTCTCATATTCCTTTCAGGGAAGGCATGAGGCAATAGTAAAAATTAATGGATTTAAAAAAAAAATCCTTTCAAAACTGTAGACCAAACAGTATTTTTATAATATTTTAATAAATATTTATATAAGTTATTTTATGAAGAAAAATGCAATGAACTTTTTGTAATAAAAGTTTGCTACTACAGTATATAAAGTTTGAAAACTATTATGTTATACTATCATATGAGATTTTAATTTATGCAAGATGATATGTTTACTATTTTTCATATGCCTATGCTAAACATAACTTCCTGAAATACAAACAATGCATTGAGTTGTTTAAATGAAAACAATTCAAATATCCTTTTAATTTTTGCTAATTTTCATTGTATTGCCAGTAGATTTTTCATCTAAGTTCTTCAATTTATATTGATAATATTCGACAATAAAATAGAAAACATTTTGGTTGAAACTTTATTGGCAATACTTAAAAGTCTTAAAAAGAAATATTTTTAAAATTTTTGAAGTTTTAAATTATTTAAAAAAACAAATAGAAAACTCCTATTAGATAAGGAAATGCTATATTATGTTTATTATTGCTGCTATATCATCTTATTAAATGTTTATTCATTTTTGTCTAATAAACTTTTAAAGGTTTTTACAATTATATTTTCAATTATGGCACAACTGCTTCAACACTTTGGAAAACTGTAATGGATGATTATACTAAATTTATATATAATCCTAAGTATGTATACAAAGTTTCATTAAAATTGGTTGAGTGTAGAGGGGAAGTTTCTCTATGGAAATATAAAATATTCTTTTAGAACAGTAGCTAATGATGGTTCAACAGATGAATCAAAATGCTATCGAAATTAATAAATATTTTATCATACTAAAAAGTATTACTGATTTCCTATTTTAAATTATTTATTTAAATAAACAAATTTATAAATTTGTTAATCTCAATATATGAGTAAACAGTGCTAATTAATTTCTGAAAATTAATAATTTTACCATATACTTTTATTAAATGATTTGGAAAAAACAGAAAACATAATTACATATGCAAAACGGAACATAGGTTCTTCAGCTTCATCATAACTATAAACTTCTATAATACCATCTCCTCTACCAACAATTAAATCTTGAATACCATCAGCAGTAATATCATAATTATCCAGACAAAGAATACCTAATTTAAAAAAAAAATTATTTTACAATATATTTCATTATTGAAATAATAATATCTATTTAAGTATAAAAAAATTTAATATTAGAAAAATATAAATAAAATACTATTAAGAATAAATTAGTAATAGCTTTAAGATAAATCTCTATTGATCCAATAAAGTATATTCCTGATTTATGCAGTTATTCATCCAAAAAATTTCCATATAAGTTGAAAACTACATAAGTTCAATAATGTTTAAATTTGATATATATGAATGGATGTATTAGCAAACAGAATGGCCAAATAAAATTTATGAACATACATACAGATTTGTTTTTAGATAATTAAAATGTAAATCCATAAGTGATATTTTTTCAAAAAAAAATTGTTCAATGTATTTTTTTATTCATGTTTATGGAAATTCAACAAATACAAAAAACTCATACATTTACATATCTCTGAAACTACATAAGTTGGGCACCTACTGTATATAACTATAGTAGTGTTCATACTATTATGATCTTTATAAACAAAACATAATGGCAATGTAATGAACAAGTATATACAAATCAAACATGGTTATAACAATTTCACTTAGAGCAAAATCATATATTCAGAAATGAAACTGATAATTTAAGTTTATTTTTATATACAAATATATAACAACTAATCTTTGATTTTATGAATGCATTTTCTGGATTTAACAATTTAAATTCTCCATGGATAGTGCTCTATGCAGATAGTTTAGATAGATATATCCAAAAATTTCATAGCCAATAATTTACAGTAAGTAAGTAAAAAATGATTATTTCAAATAAACAACTTATTTATTCAATGATAAATGCTTTTGTTGAAACTAGGTTGACAATTTCTGTTTGAACAAAATGAAATTAGAAATACAGGGATGAATAGAAAAAACAGAAGTAATTAAATTTAAATTATTTAACATATCATAACATTGGGTTCAACTTTAATGCTAAGTCTATTCATATATATCTACAATACTTCATATCAATCAAGTTATCATAAATAAAAATTTCAATTTATAAATATTTTATATATTGCAACATATCATTTTATATTTATTAAACTGTTATTTAATATAATTCAAAATAAAAATAAATAAAATAACACTGAAGTTTCATAATTCTTACTATCTAAACATGTTTTCAATAGTCTGACTATTTCTTTTTTTATATTATTTCAAATCAAAAACCAGCAAACAAATAGTCATTTCACAATTAAGTTTTTAAGATAAACTATAAATATTATTTATGATGATTTATAGAAAGTAATACTGTAATAATCATTACTAATCAGCACAATTCCTAAATTACTTTTATTTTTTGTCAGCATAGTCCAAAAGTTGTAGACCATAATTTCTTTCATAAAAACTGAAAATTAAAAATTTCATTGTACTTTTTAAGAATAAGCATTATTCCAATTATTTTGTGCAAATTAAATGAATATAAATATATGGTTTTATTTTTATTCTGTTATATTCTATTTGTTTTTCATATTTTTAATTGTTTCCCTAAATTGAAAATTACTGAATAACTGTCATAAAAACATTGAAACAAATGAACTTACAATTAGGTATTGTTATCATTCTCTTCATTTGTCATCTAGCTATCATAGAATATGTTTTGTTTGCATTGAAAAGTTGTAAAAAAAGAAAATTATAAAAGTAGCTGTGAGCAGATTGTGAAAGAAACTTTCAGAACAACCTAGTATTATATTATATTTTATTGCATATCACCTGATGCACAGTGAATTATGACAATTAGAGAATGAGAGTGAGTGAGATAAAGCGAGAAAGAGATAAAGCAATAATTGAAGATTGATTTTTGTCAAATGTAAGTATGGCAAAAAAATTTAATTTTATCTGAAGTTTTATCGTTAGTAATATTTTAATTTATTCACTTGAATAAAAGGGACATAAGGGAGACTCAAATTCACAATGTTCAGTTCCACAGGCAAGTGCCTTAATATCTACGCCACAGCTGTGGTTGAAATGGCTGCAATTTTTTAGGTATACAGGTAGGCCTTGATTAGTGCGACTTCGAACAGTGCGAATTTGATTAATGTGACTTATAAAATTGATACCGTTTTTCAATTAGTGCGAGAAAATATTCGATTAGTGCAAGTTTTAAGCACAGACCAGTCTTACTAACAAAGCTCCTTTTATGATGTCAATTAACAAATTACTGTTAATTTTCGGTTAGTAAAACCGGATGAGGAGCAGTCCAAGAACAGTCACACGAAACATCAGAAAGATGGGCTTTTTGCCTTTAACTGTTTAACATTACTGTACTATTACTTAGCTTTGCTATCGTATACATACAGTAGAGTACAGAATTTTCTCTTTTATAAAGTATCGAAATGGATAAAAGGAAGAACACTTTTGATGATAAAACAGGAAACGAAAAAAAGAGAAGTGATTACGCTACAGCAAAAAATGGATGTGATTGAGCGACATAAAA
>AYEL01021739.1:0-15207 GCA_000484575.1 Olivierus martensii
AATAGTATTTCTAAGTTTCTCCTACGTTTACAACATGCTTCTACTATTTTGTCTAAACTACGACAGAAAAAAAGAGTTAATTAAGAAGAAAAACATTAAAATTATAAATCATTACTTTTCTTAAGATTCGTATAATCTATCTGACTTAAAACACGAAAGAAATTAATAAAATAAGAGCTTTTTATTATTCATAGCATTAAATGCGCAGAACCTAAAAGTCTTGAACCGAAAATTTTTCTTGGTCTGCGCACCTCTATCTTTGCTACTGAATATTAAACTCTGATTAGCTATCTTTTCCGTCGTGCAACACTCTGTACTTAATCTTTAGATTTTCGAACGGGTTAGTTATTTTACAGAATAGCTATTCTGCAAATTAAACTGAAAGTCGTGCAAACAGCCCTAAGTCTTTGTTTCATGGCATGTTTCTTGGATTGCATACATTTGAATAAAATAAATTCTTATTTTAGGAAAAATAAGAATTAAATATTTATTAAAGCATTTCAATTTATACTTTGAAAATAATTTTCAAAGTATAAGTTGAAATGCTTTAATCATTTATCTTTTAAAGATGATGATCAGGTATAAATTATTATTGTGCAGACAATTTACTTTGCCGAGCCGGTAGCTGACATGTGGTGATTAGGTTTTTTCAGACGGACTCTCGAAGGAGAATTGTTTTGTGTGGAGAAAAATTGGAAAGGTTGCGGATTCCCGAAACCGTCACAAGAGTTGGTAATACCCTGACAACTCAACAGGTGGGAACTTTAACTATTTTACTCACCCCGAATTGGGAGTGCTGTTCAAAGGTATCGGAGAGTCACTCTCTTCTTCCCTGTTCATTACATAGTTGACCCACAGTAGGCACCATAGGGTCAAAAGACCCCCCACCCCTGGAGGGACAATCAGGGCCTTTGGCCCCGGAACTACGTTCCTTCTCCTCCTGGTCGGAGAAAGAAAAAACTCACGGAATGCGTGCGGTTGGGATGTGTCCCACCCGTAATCACCGTATTCATAGCGGGAACGTCTCCGCTCCCTCGTTTAAATCCTAGGAGGATACACGACTTCTTTTCTACTCAAATAACACATCAAAAACTCATTGCGGAAATCCAATATTCTCGCAGAGGATTTCTCATAATAAAAACGCCATCCCCTAAATGCGCATTCGACCTCCTTCAACTAGAACAGTTTGCAGGGATACCGGTCTCGGCAAAACTCTCCCCAGACTGTGTATGCACTGAATATCTAATAAAAAACGTAGAAATTGACTACACCGCGACGGAACTAATGGAATGGATCCAACAAGACAGCATTATGCTCACGGAGGTGAGACGATTTACCCGAATGGAAAACGGATCTCGAACTCCCAGCACCACAGTCCTATTATCTGCCGTCGGTCGTCCTGACCTTCAGGACGTCAAACTATTTTATCAAAGATTTCGCTGCCTACCATACATTCCTCGACCTCGCGTGTGCAACAAATGTCAAACATACGGTCACTCAGCTCAGAATTGCCGCGGCAAGACCAGATGTGCACAATGTGGGAGAGAACATAACACATCGGAATGCTCAGCAACTACTCACACGTGCCTTCACTGCAAGGCTAATCATCGGACAGGAGACCCACAGTGTCCCAGATACCGCGAGGAGGCTCACATCCTGAAAAAAAGGAGTGCAAGAACGCTGCTATTACACAGAAGTGAAGAATTGCTTAACAAGAACCGGTCAGACTTATGCCAAAGTGGCGGAACGAAAGCAACAACCGCTGCCCCCTACCCAACAGGAGGAAACTCGTGACCCCATACTAACCTGCCAGCGCAATGACGGCGTCAAAAGGTCAGACGCGTGCCAATCTGTTCGACCGCCAGTATCCCAAGACATAACAGTCCTTTCCCGTCTTTCTGCCTTAGAGAAAGCAGTCTCAGATCTCAAACAAGAACTTCAGCGGATTTCAGAACTAATTCCCCCACTCTTTTCTGAAACCGCGGAAAATAGCCGATCTCCGTCACGATCTCGCAGCCCACGCCGAGGCAGATCGAAGCGTCATCGCATCGCTGTCAAGCAGTCATGCCCGGACAAACAGGAGAGGTCCCAGGACAACACACAATCAATAATTACTGTCTCAAATATCCAGACGGCTGAGGACCCCGGAGAAATGGAACTGCCACCACTCGAAACAACGTCATCCCACGAATCAAATCTAAATCCCTTCCTGAACCATCAACAGGGAACAAACGATATACCCAGCTCGTTCACCTCAATCGCAGAACGTGTAAAAACGCATCGTCAAACCTCAAATCACTCAAACAATGGATAGGAGGCAAAATGAAACTCCACGTCTAAAAATCATACATTGGAACGCAAGAGGAATACGGGACAAAAGAGACTTAATTCTTAGCTCTGAGTGGTTCCAAACGGCGGACATCATTCTCATACAAGAGACATGGCTCACGCCAGACGTCATCTTTACCCTCCCAGGGTTCACAATTTTTCGTGCAGATCGCAACACCGGCCGAGGAGGAGGAGTCCTCACAGCTATCACAGACAAGAGGCCCACAACCACTCAACTCTGCACTAACAATAGCGATGAAGTAGAATGGCAACGAACAACAATATAGGTCCTCACAGCTATCACAGACAAGAGGCCCGCAACCACTCAACTCTGCACTAACAATAGCGATGAAGTAGAATGGCAACGAATAAAGCCCTCTCACTACATCTAGAATAGTAGCAATGTCAGTTTAATTGATATTCTTTTACTGCTTTTTAAGATCTCTAAGGAAAGCTTAATCAACCCTCTCACTACATCTAGAATAGTAACAAATTACTGATCATATGATCAGTAATTTGCTTCTTTTGGTCTAATGTCAGTTTAATTGATATTCTTTTACTGCTTTTTAAGATCTCTAAGGAAAGCTTAATCACAGCTACAGAAGAAACAGCACACAATTCTCAAAGAAAAAATATAAAATATAAACCAACGTCTATAAATACCAAAAGTAGCTAATTATAGCCTAAATATTTTTAATTTTATTACAATAAAATATTCTTGCTATAATTTGGATAGATTTGGTTTGATTTTTCTCAATGCTCAGTGTTTGTATTTACAGTAATAAGTAAACTATGGATTTATAAGTCATCAGTAACCATTTCAAGGCATGACTAATCAATGTTATAAGTTTTTCTTTCACAATTTCCTTTGGATATTCTTCTAAACCTAAATAAAATTTAAGATTTTATTTCAATCAATGATCAAAAAGTGTCCATCTTATTACAAACTGTTGTTCAAGATACAAGATAGAGAGGTGTCCAGGATATAGAGGTTTGGACATATAGTAAAATATAGGCTTTTGTCCGGTTCCCGGAAAAATCGTTCAACATAGAGAGGTGTCCAACATATAGAGGTGTCCAACTTGACAGGTTTTACTGTATATATATATATATATGTATTTGTCATTTATCAAAAAATTTTTGTATCATATTTTAAGTGAGTGAGTACTTTTACTCTACCTGATACTATTATTTTTACTCACACGATAGGGCAAGAGTATCTCTTTATTCCTTTTCTGAAATAATAAATTTACATTTCTTACATCATTTGAGAAAGAAAAATATATGTATGATCTATTTGAGAAGAAAATTCAGGCAAATTTCATGCTTACACAAGTTACTGAGATTGATTTACAAGCAATCAAACATTAGTGAGTGCTCTTGTTCACTTTATTTTTATTCAGGACTGAGCCGTAGCTCATCTGATAGTTATTAATGCTAATTAAATATATATTAAATTACTTTTGGTTTTTAAAAATTTATCTTCCAAAAATATGATGAATATGACGGGTCATCCAAAAATGTAATTGAGATTAAAATTAGGCAATTTTAAAGTTCAAATCGTTTTCTGCTGACTTTTTTAAAATTTTGAGATTTCAGATGTTATAACAAAAGTTTAAATGTTTTGAAAGATTTCGTATAAAATGACATTACCTATAAATAATACAGTAGAAGCCGCTTATTGTAATCGCGGATATTGTTATCAAGCGTTTAATGTTATCAATAATCTACGGTTCCGAATCATCCATATTAAAATGCATTATGAAAACTCCGCTTATAGTAATCAGAAATTCGGTTTTTGTCATCAGAATCGGTACACCGCTATAAAATACCGCATTTAAAATTAAAAAAATATCGCAGATAATAACCACTATAAAATACCGCATTTAAAATAAAAAAATATCATAGATAATACTAAAATATTGGTTAAATCTATTAAATAAACAATATTATTTGTTAATTGTTCGTTTATTGCTTCATTTTCGCCGAAATTTAGTTAAAAAACGAGAAAATCCGAAGATAAACACTTCTCCACCATTTTAAATAATGCAAATTCGACTTAAATGGAAAGATATGATTTGTGTACATTTTTAATTAATAATTATTAGAACGATGTAAGTTTTTGATTTAATAAAATTCATACAGATAAATATGACTGCTTTTCAAAACTTCGCGGCGCCTTTAGGTGGTTTTACCGCACGTCTTGCCCTTAAGAATGGCGTGGCCTTACTGTTTCCAGATCTGGCGATTTTTAATGTTTTTTTTTATGACGAAATATATTATCTCCTCTCCAGTCCGCTCCTCCACCGTCACCAATTTGGCTTCATACCGAATCGAGGAGTCATATCAATCATAACCGTAATCCATCGCGAAGTGTAGAATAGTGTATACAATCCTGAGATTACATTCATATTTTTATATGTTTTCAAGTTTTATAATAATACCGTATCAATAAGTAGCATTCAAAAAATATAAATTTATAATCTATCTTCTTTTATGTAAATTATATACTTATGTTTTAATTTCATTACTGTTTCAAGTTACAGTACACAGTATCTATTTATTGTTTGTATGTTGGTATTGCGAAAGATAGTATAAATAAATAAATAATGATTAAAATAAACATTTAATGCCAAATTTATCGACTTTGTTACTCATATAATGCGAAAATTCGTATCGTGCTAAATCACACCAAGCGAAAAATGGATGGCTCAGATGGTCATTATCCTCAATAGCGGTCGCTCCTCAATAGCAGACAAATTTCTGTTCCCCAGAGGTGTTCGCTATTGAGAGGTTTCACTGTACTTTTAAAAAATATTGCATATTTGCAATTTCCCTATCTAAAAGATTTTTTGAAATAGCAGAATCCTTTATTCTTCTGATCATAATGTTAGACTTGCATCCAATTTCTCCGATCATATACAAAAGTTCTTATATTCTGATATCTTAATAGCTCTAAATATGAAATTCAATATTATATACTGTTTACAATGCATCCTGACTATCCATACTACTATATTCGCAAAACCCATTGAAAGTTCAAAATCTAGTTTAAAGAACATCTTGCTGCAGTCACAAACCAAATCATGAACTTTCCTGCCTTCCAACACTACTCTCTATGTAACTGCTCTTAAATAAAACCTCTTTCAATATTTTAGAAAAGGATCTTAATAATATACTTAACTACTGTCTCAAAAAACATTTTAATATCATGAAATATACAAAACAAAAAATTGCACAAATGTCAACTCTGGCTTAATCACTGACCCATAATGGAACTCCCTTATTCACAAAAAAATTTAGTAAACATAAACATACCTATCTAATTACCAATACATTTCCAAAATCTACACAGTCCTAGTTCTGCACTTTCCCCCTTTTTTTCCCTTAAGGTTCAAATTTTGTAGTCATTCAAACTACATCCAATTTACTCTTGCTCCTGTTACATCTACTAGTCTCATTCTAACATCAACATGACTCAAATCTTTAGATCCAACCTCCAAATCCTCAATTTTTCAACTGCAATTTTTAACACAGTTATATTTATTTATGTTCAATTATCATTCAAAATATCCATTAAATCATCCATAGGTATGTAATAATCCAAAAATCTTTCCCAACATCTTGTATCATCAGCTATTGCTAATTTTGTTTTTGTTTTTTATACTATATTCTTACATCTGTTTTATAAGAGGATTGAAGATATCAATTGATGGAAATGCATTTCCTCTTGACTGTACATGTTTTTGTTGTTGAATAAAATTATTTAATCATTAATCTTCTAGTGGTTCTTAATCTCCACTCTTTAGTTGAAGCAACAAATGTTTTTTTTAAAAAATCTGTTAACATATAAGGTTTTTCAACTTTTCTTACCAAATTATAAAATTGTTCAATCATTTCTATCCTGTTTTTGCAGCCCTTTATTGTCAAGGACCCATAGGCACTTGCCTATTGTGCCTAGTGGATAATCTGGTCCTGACTGTTAACAACAACTATTTATTTCATTTCATTTTCAATTTAGTAAATAATGAAAATGATATGCAAAATATATTTCCACTAGAAGTCTTGACAAAAAAAAGTATTTAGTATTGGTTTTAATGGATTTTTTATTGATACTATCTTAATACCTACTCTTGGAATATACAATCAATTCTGAGACTGTATAATTAATAATCAATCAATTGCAAAATAATAAAGTATTAACAGACTGATGATATAAATTTTATCATTTGCTTGTTCTATAAAACTGTTTTTCATATAAACTAAATATTTAAGTACATATAGCATTACATTACAGTACTTACTTGTGTTTCATCATTAAATGACATAGATTTCCAGCTTTCAAGTGCTCTTCTAAGAAGATCACAAGCTAATTGAAAAATTTCATATAACTGAGTATCTCTGAATGATGATGCAATTTTTCTTTGTTTTGTTAATGATTTATTAGCTTCAGCCTATATATATATATACAATAAATTTCATAAGAGTAAAAACAAATTCTGAATAAATTCAGAGCATCTCTAAGTAATATTATCTTTATAAAATAATCTTTTCATACTTCACTTATCTGATTAATCTCACATGTGAGTTGAGATAACAATTGCACACCAATCATGCAGTATTCAACAGATCCCTGGGAAAGAAATTATTGAAATAATCATTAAAAATTAAATATTCAAATTAATGCTTATACACTTTAACCCTGATTTACAAAATTAAAGTATTTCTGGAAAATGTTTATAAATTGAATTTTTATAAACTGAGGTCTAAATTGCCACTAATTTTTATTAAAAAATAATAATTCATTCCTGACTCCAAAAAATATCAGCTTTTTTCATTGAAATATCATCTATTTATATAGATGATAACAAAATAACTTCTATAATTAGCGTTAATTGTTATAAAACATCCTAAATAACATAATTTTCTTAGAAAGAACCTAATAAAGAAGCCAGTTGCCAGTGTAGAAATGTTATAAAAACTTACATTTGTAAAGATTGAATAATTGTATATTATCTGGAATATCCAGGTTCAATTCCAGGTCCTATATGTACTCATGCATTTAGAGAACTTTGGATCCAATCTGTCAATTCCCATCCTTCAAGATAGTCACATGGTAAAGCAGTCATTTATCATTCTGGAGTGTTTTCAATTCTGGGTTTCACACCTCCAGATTTTTCAGGAAAGATCCATCGCAAGCCTGTTGAATTCATTCTTCAACCTCCCAGATGACCCACCAAGGATGTATGTGGGATCCATGGTGGACAATGGAATATCCTGCTATTTAATAACCACCGAATGAAAGACTGTAAATTATGCAAGAATCATTGAATTGCATTGTTATTTACTAATCTTTAATTAGAAAGCAGCATAAAAACAGGAAAGACAAAAAATGTCTCCAAAAGCAGATAACTGCCAAGGTTTAGCAATTTCATAAAGTATTATTTGGAACTCTTATTATTTGAAGCACCTCTATTATTTGGAAGAAAACATTAACCACAATGATTCAGTACAAACAATAATCAAAAATAAATACTGACCATGGTGGAAGCATGCTGTGCTTCTACCCTGGAAGATCTGAATTCAATTCTCCTACACTAGTTTTTTCAGGAGGGATCCAACCCCAACTCATTAACTCTTGAGTGATGGCAATTTTTCAAAATTAAACCTAATTAATCTTTTTTTTAATGCAAAAAAATAAAAAAATTAAAATTGTGAAATTTTGCTTAATTTTTGTCAAAATCTATTGAAATTTTCAGTATTTATTGTAAATTTTGCTCTCTTTCTAACAACATAAGCACTTTTTTGAAATTTAAATTTTTTGCAACTTTTCATTACGAGATTGATAAAAACATGATTTTTTTCTATGAAATTTTAGCCATCTAATGAATAGTTGATATTTTTAGATAGGGACAAGTCCTCTGAACAAAATGACCTACAAATGAAGAAATTCAGCTGAAATTTCAGAAATCATTTATAAAAAAATCATGAGTTATATAACTTCTATTGAAATAAGTTACTTCATATAATTATTTAAAAAATTGCATGAATCCATTGAAATATTGTCATTTTTATTAATAATTCAGATTTATTAACTTGTTCTTACATCATACACAATTTTTAGCAATATTTTTTATAAATTTTTTTATTCGTATTAAAATATCCTAACATATATGAAAATAGTCTCATATTCAATGGTGTTATTCAGTCGGTTTGCATTGGTTCGCTGAACCAGTTTTTAAATTTTTTTGTTCTCTGTATTGGTTGTTATGATCAGTTACATCAAATGTGGGTAGCATGAAAATTAAAAAAGAAAAGGAAAATAGTATGAAACAAAAATTTTACTTACAAATGTTTACTTATTTCAATGACTTTTTCTTTAATGATATAATAAATCTATCATATAACATGAGCTGGTAGTGTGTCCTTGAATATAAGCTAGTACAGCTATGCACTATTATGACATCTTTCATAATAGTGCATACCAGTACAATATTTTATAAAACAATCAGTTATTTTAAGGGCCCCATTGACCAGATAAGAATTTCCCAGTCAGTCTAACTCCAAGCAAAACTAAAGTGTCAATTATTTGTAATTAGTAAATAACGGCAACTCAGCTTCTTAGTTTTACAAAAAAACACAAATATTTCGACCAAAGTCTGCCAATTGAGTATGAAATTGAAATAATTTCAGTTATTATTACATGAAAAAAATTATTAGCCAATAATTATTTGAGAATATTGCTTAATTTCAATAAAAAATTAATGATATTATTTCTTAATTAAATATAAATAAAAATAT
This sequence comes from Olivierus martensii, assembly GCA_000484575.1. Taxonomy (NCBI): domain Eukaryota; kingdom Metazoa; phylum Arthropoda; class Arachnida; order Scorpiones; family Buthidae; genus Olivierus; species Olivierus martensii. Next base: position 9,130 of record AYEL01021739.1, read on the forward strand.
TTTGTAAATTTCTTCAAAACCCCACAACATCAAATTTAAACAAACTGGTAGTTAAATAATTTGAATATCACCATTACTCATATTGTACAATAAATAGGTATAAAAATACATGAATACATTTAATGTATTAATGTATTTATACTATAAAATATTATGTATTTATACTTATAATACATTTTATGTTCCTCTAATTGGACTGCAGATCGTTTATTGTAGCACCACATCCAATACCATACATCATAGTGCAAACTAAGCTTGGCTGCAATTTTCTGGGTAGCAAGTGGTTACTGTAAAGCAGGGGTTCCCAAAGTGCAGCCCGCAGGCCAAATGCGGCCCTCAAACCCTAGAAATGCAGTAATTTTAATATATTTTTTATTTGTTTTAAATATTTTATATATGTTTATATATATATTTTGTCAACAGATGACGCCACTTTCTATTCTGTAAAAATACTGATTTTTCTGACTGCAATATGAGTGTGGTGTATTTGAAAATTACCTCTCTCAGCAATTGTAACAAATAAAAACTATTCCGAATGATTTTCGTTGATAAAATAATTTGATAATCGTTAAATGTAAAAAAACCAAACAATATTTATTGTGTACAGTATTCTTGAAACCTTTAATTTTTCTATCGCGTTTTATGATTCCGCGTTATAGGGCAGCAGATATGAAACAGAGTACTAGTTCCGTAAATATTCCCAAAAATCAAAATAATCATAATTCAATATAAAGTGGAGTGGCAAAATTTCATTTGAAAAATGCCTTCTCGTATTGCAAAAGTCCTCTTCTGGGAAACGACTTTATTATTCCTACTCATCATCAACTATTTCTAAAGATGCAATGGCAATCAGAAAAGAATTGTATCAATCTATTATCAAAATGCTTAATAAAAAATATCTCGTTTCTGAAGAGAAGCACATTTCTATTAATGAAGTTGATAAAGAAAATCAGTTCCAAGAGGTTGAAGTTGATTCACAATTAACGGACTATATAGGCCAGTCAAGAAGCCGAAAATATATGATTTCATTTCACTCGAAACAAAAACAAAAGTAGTGAATCTAGCTAAAATTCACGAAAATGTATGACTTCATTTCACTCGAAACAAAAACTAAAGTAGTGAATCTAGCTAAAATTTATCCCACTTGGAGTCTGTGCACTCTCCAGAGAAACGGTTCTGAAAAATTATAAATAAAAGATAATTTGAAGAGATGGAGGGAAAAATATCAAAACTGCAGATATATGCCAATAAATATGCCATTATCAATAATTATTATTTGAAGTTTGTATTCTTATAGAATAGAAAGTGGCATCATCTATTGACAAAAAAAGAATTATGTATATCTACATAAAATATTTAAAACAAATAAAAATATATAAATAATTGTATTGCTAACATGATTTCTAACATATTAATAATTATTTTATCTAATTTTAAATAAATTTTAAAAATTCTATTCAGTTTTCAAATTGTTAGAATAGAATTTAAATATTCCAAATGGAGATTTTTTAAAAAAATTAACTGAAAATTTTAACGAGTATTCTATTGCTTACGTACATTGATCTAACAAGTGTGGTTCAGGGTAAAATTCGGTTAAGTTCAGAAACAACATGACTTTTTGGAAAACTATCGAGGGAGCATTAACTATTCCTCAAATGATTTCTACTGGTATAACTATTACTCTCAGTTGTATATGCACCGATTATGAGAATGTGGAAATGTTCGCAGTCAGCTGGACCATTGCTTACATCTTTGCAGTGTCTTTCTTCTGTGCAGTTACTACGACACTTCATATAGTAACTGTTGTTTATAATAGAGGTGGAATTCCAGAATTATTCTTGCTTTCTTACATTGTTGTATACAATCTAGTAGCCGGAACATTGAATGCATTATTGGGAGCGGTTGCCATCACATATGACGGACGACGATTTTCCCAATTCCCGATATATTCTATAACTGGAATGTTCAGCTTAGCTAGTGGAACGATGTATCTAATAAGTAGCATTGCCATCTACAAGAAGATCTAGAAAAATATTCTGAATTTTATTATTGTATTTGTACATTGCAAAAGTTTTATTTATATTTTATTCTAAATAAATATTTGATATTGTCAGATCGTTTAAAAGCCTAATTTAATTGTTAAAGTTTAATGAAATCAAACTGTCTATAAATATATATAATTAGCCTTCTTTATATACACTACAGCAGGGGTTCCCAAAGTGCGGCCCGCGGCTCTCAGACACTAAAAATGCGGCCCGCGATGTCAGATCATCCGCAATCTTGAATTCATAGAGATAATTTACATTTAAAAAATAAATAAATAAATAATTTTATCATATAATTAAAAATTGTTCAGTTAAAAAAATACATGTACTATAAGTGTTTCCAACATGTATTCATTATTTAGAAGCACTTATATATGCGAAAAACCTTCTCAATCACGAGTATTAATAAGTCCAAATTGAGATCAAAATTAACTGATGAACATTTACTATTTTCGTTATACTATTAATAAAAGGAAACAACAAATTATAGTATTCTAGGAAAGATTGAATTCGGTTAATTTCCAATTTAACAGAATTCTACATTTTTAGATGACCTAATCTTAACTATAAGATTTAAGGAAGTATCTTCCTTATCTTCATACTAAATATCGATAACATATATTCATATTTAGGATACTTTCTTAACAAAACTCTAACATATTATTCTAATAAAATTTAATATTTATTAAATAAACTTTTCATTAACGAGAAAAAAGTAGTTCTATCAAAATTACAATTTATTTTGAACGGTTTGGTATACTCGGGTATCTTTTTTTTTTAAACTACTCTGTGATTAATTACAGTGTTATTTTATTATACTCAAATTAAAATGATTGAAAAATAATTTTCATTTGAGTAAAAATTCTTTCTAAAAACATTTACATTCTATAAAAAATTAGTAATAATAAAAATTTTATCTTCAGAATTCGTTAAAATTCGACGAATGTACTCATTCATCGAATTTAATGAGGAAACTAATAAAATGATAATATCATAATAAGCGATACGGTGCTTAATCATCAGCATTAAAACCATTATTTTTATTTATGCTATGAATATTTTCTATTTATATTTTAGTAAGAAGAAAGCGCCTCAAACTATTTTCGTAAAATAGTATTTCAATCTCTTGATAACTATAATTCACGAAATTCTAGCACTTGCAAATTATTTATGTCATTTTTTTTTATTTCATTACATCGATGCAGACTTTCTCGGTAAAAACTAAGCTCCTTTGAGTATTGTGCTATCAGATAAGATGCATTCAGTCATGCTATTAGCATTAACTAAAAGCGTGAATAATGGTAATGTTCGTGCGGTATTGGTTTCATCTAAAACTTACTAGATTACACGTGTCAAGATGACATTATCGATCCCAAGATTAGCAAAATAATCTGTATAAAATTTAATGTAAAAATAATAGAGAAAAATATAGTTGTTTGTAATTATTTAATAAATTTATTGTTAGTTTGAATATTTAATAAAATGCACGTATGCGTATAATCATGCGAATTACAGCATTCCTTCATATCTCGCCTATACAAATTTTTTTTTTGATCATATGTTCAGATTTATTGATTTTAAATACTGTATACAGTATTCTATTCCTACAAAAAATATATATATTCATTTAATTTATCAAATTTGAACTCTTTTTTTATGATTTTCGTGGAATTTCTCTAATTGAATCAGTAATTAGACAATAATTTCGTTTCTTGAAGATGTCGAGATTTCGATACTTTTAAACGCAAAATCTTTGCCATACGATATAGTAACAGATTAAGATCGTCATAAACAACTTCATTGATGCACATTCATTGATACATCTTTTATTTATTTATTTACTACAGAAATAAACTGTGACAGATTACATGCCAGCAGCGAGTCTTGATAGACGTAATGCTGAGTATGATACTGATTGATGGAAGACTAATGGATCTTTTGCCATCATTCAGAATGCTTCATTGATGCTGTTTAATATATCCCTCACAGAATTAATAGCAGTTCAGTGCTAACTTTCATCATGGAAAACTTTTATTTAATTTCGATTTTATTATATTCAAGAAAGGTTTATTTATGTGCGAGTGATTGATTGCCTATAAAAAATTAGCAAATTTTAAGATTATAATAAAATTTAATAATTAAAAACAAATTTCTAATTGTAGTTTCAAATGTCATAAATATATTCTTTTTTCATAATTTTTAATGGCATTGAAATGATATTAAATTTTAATGATTAAATAAATTTTTAATCAGAATTTTTTTCAATTAGGCCTACATATTACTGTATATTTGAGTAATTACGATAAGTAAATAGGTTAGGTTAGATTAAGCCGCCATATCCTCATGGGATATTCTATATCTGGCTGCGGCCACTTGTAAAACCCATCACAGGCTGGCCAACACCCATGATGGGGTCAACCGAATGGTTGAAGGACGGGTCCAACGGGCTGGGCCCGGACTCCTCCTGAAAAACTGAAGGTGTGGGACCCGGATTTGAACCCGGATCCTCCAGGGTTGTAAGCCAAGGATGGAGTTCAACAGGCCGGGCCCGGACCCCTCCTGAAAAATTGAAGCTGTACCACGCGGCCATCCGGCCGACTATGTAAATAGGAAACAAGAATGCCATGATTACTCATAAAGTTAGAAATTCGATTTTCGATTAGATAATGAATCTATATACATATTGTAATACTGTAAAACATTAATTGCAAATAAATAAATTATTTTACTGTATTTGTAAAATTTGAATGCAATTGTAACTCATCCTCTAGCAAGAAACCTAGTGGCAGTATATTTATCCTATTTTCATCAAAATAGGAGGCATTCTGGTATACAGAAATGCTTTTTCTGGAAATTTTCACTCTAGTGTACCAAATATATGGATTAGAATGTATCTATAAATGGACATAAGTGCTCTTAATACTCGTTACTTTATTCGTACTAAAATTATGCATAGATCGAAAGTTCCTATCAAAACTTATTTCATTTAGAAGCAATATCGGATTTTTTTAATAACAAAGTTATATAAAATTCGGAAATAAAATTTTCAGCTAATAATATTAAACATACGAATCAATATATGAGATAGAAGAATGAGAAGAATAGCATCATAATTAAAGTAAGATTTACTTATTGCTATTTAAACACTAAATAAAATTTTGTTTATTTGCTATTCTGAAACTATAAAAAGTCTAAAATTTATTCATGAATAGAATTTCTGAATATACGTCAATATTGTTTATCATCATCATGTATGTATACAGTATATATATATATATAATTATGATAAACAATTATATTATATATATCAGGGGTGGCCAACAGGTCGATCTTCGTAAGTTATCGGACGACTCTCTTACTGCATAGTGCCTTCTCTAGACAACTAGAAATGCAGCTCGCGATGTCAGATCATCTGCAATCTTGAATTCATAGAGATAATTTAAATTTTTAGAATAAATAAATAAATTTTATCATATTATAATTAAAAGTTGTTCACTTAAAAATATATGTTTAAGCACTTCCAAATATGTTTTCATTATTTGGAAGCACTTATATATGCAAAAAACTTTCTCAATTATGAATATTAATAAGTCCAAATTGAGATCAAAATTAACTGCTTTCAATCATGAGTATTAAGTCCAAATTGAGATCAAAATTAAAGATATTATTTGGAAGCACTTATATATGCGAAAAAACTTTCTCAATCACGAGTAAGTTCAAAAATTGAGATCAAATTAACTGGTGAACATTTACAAGAGGTGTTAAGAATACATTCAACCGACTTAGAACCAAGGGTCAATGATATTGGAACATTTACAAGCTGTGTTAAGGATACATTCAACTGACTTAGAACCATTTTTACAAGTGGTGCTAAGGATACATTCAACTGACTTAGAACCAAGGCTCAATGATGATATTAAAAAAAATAACTGCACAAGTTACACACTTCAGATTAATTAATTTATTATTATTATTATTATTATTATTATTATTATTTGAAATTATTTAGTTATTTTTGTTTAAAATAACACAT
>AYEL01021740.1:0-72595 GCA_000484575.1 Olivierus martensii
TCACACGACATATTGCAGACGTTTTCCATTGAAATTATTTAAAATAAAAATAGAAAGAATAAGTTTATTTTTAAAATTCTTAGGGTATCAATACAATTGTCCACAGTAATTTTTAGGTTTATTTTTTCCCTATAACAATTTATGAAATAAATTTTATAAAATTTATCACTACAGTATAACTTATTACAGAGATTTCAATAAACATGGTTTGAAAACGTTGCATTAACCTCAAACACTAATATTGCCAAAATAATAAAAAAAATGGGGTGGTATCAATACTTTTGTCCACCACTGTATATAGTAGTTGTCACAATATATAATTTTTCAAGAATTTGATAAAATTTTTTACCAAGCTAAATATTTTACTTCTTTTATATGAAATTCTTGAAGATAAATTATTTCATTAAAATTAAGATTTAATAAAATTCATATATAATAGTAAAATTTACCTGGAGAAATCCTCTAACTTGATTGACAACATTCCTAAATACATATTCATCTTTATCAGTTTCAAACCATCCCAGCTTTGTAATTCTGGAAAACAGCTGCACTAAAGCTTGAGTGACAAAATTTACCAATTTTGGCCTGGTTGCAAGGTAATTTAATACATAATTTCCTTTAAAAATAAAATTTAATCTATTATAATAAGCTGAGATGTTGTTTATTAATAAAATTTAAAATTCAGTATAAGAAAAATTTCAAGATAAAACAACAACAGAAAAATAAAATTATTTTATAATCAATCATAACATTATTTTCTTTTTAATAACATTATAGAGCTTTTTTTTTATGTAAGCAGAAATAGTTACAACCAATCATTCTACCATCTTTAACTGTTTTATAATTCAAATGCAATTTAAAAAAGAACATAATTAAGTAATAACTTTAAAACTTTAAACTAGAATATATATTATTCTAAACAAAGTTCATATCATAATAAAGAAAATATATCATCATAACTAACTAAATATAAAATATCTATAACATATGACAAAATAACAGATACCATCACCATATATTATATGAAGTTACTTATATTTGAACTTCTAGAAAATATGTCTGATTAAAAGAATTTTTAATGAAATGTACAGTCGGTTCCATAAAGTTTTGTACCTAAGCGGAAGGTGTTTGGCTTCCCTGCAATCTTCCTCTGCCGAGTTTGAAGTGCCAAAACACTAGTTAATCCTAGAATTTTTTAAACAAAATATACAAGGTTGAAAACCTCATTTTATGTGCTTTTAAGTGATACCTATTCCACCTCTCCGTGCTAATTACATAAAAAAACTATAGGCGATTATAAAAAGTACAAAATATACAAATTTTAGTCTTTCTCATATCTCAGAAATTTATTTTTTTTAAAGTAAATAATAATACTTTTGAGCCTTTGGGAATATACACATGCCAAAATTCATCAAAATCAAAAAATCATGCAGCGACCACCTTTGTTTAAATTTGGCTGATTTTACATTTTATATCCAGAGTAAGTCAAGAAGATTTCCAATAATTTAAAAGATGTTTCAATAGGAATGACCCGAAAATACTGTATTTATTTACATATAGCTATAAATAAAATTAATTATTATAACTATAGAAAACCATTGATCTAATGTATCTTCGACTTCTGGATCCTTCCATCATGCTTTCTTTTGGATGTTCCTAGAATTTCTTTGCCCACTCCTCATGCAGTTGATTTTCTTGTTGAATCTGCCTACGATACAACAAGGCAAGTCTACAATAATGGAAATCTTTAGAATTGCAATATATGAATAATTTTTGTACAATTTATTGATCTGTGTGTTATTTTAAGTTCTATTTGATTATAAAATATATAAACTTTATTATGCAGATCAATGCTTCATATATCATAAATTTTATATTTTTCTTAAGAATTTTCTATTATTTTAGCTTATTTGGAATTAAAAAATTTTTAAATCTTGTATCTTTTTAAGAAGCTAAAAATTAGATTAAATAAATTTATTGTCAAATGCTGCATGGATAAGATTTTATTTTATTCATGCTTTAACCCTGCATTACAAGTTTTATTGTTATATAGAATAACAATATATATTATATACGAGTAATTCTAATAATGTTATTAAAATATATTATAAATTTTATTATACAAATCAGAAATTATTAAAATAAATTAAAAGAATTGCCTAATACTCAATATTGTGCTTAAATTATATAATGTCATTAAAGAAATGATTATGAGTTTTAAAATTGCTTACGTTTTACTTTGTTCTTTCTTCTTTCTCTTAAAAATATTTTTAACAAACCTTTTGAAACGTTTGAAAATATTCATTGTTTCCTGTAATAAAATCTTCCGGTTATAAAAATTATTTATTAGTTAAATACAGTACTCGCAAAATCAATATACAATAATTATAGACGTTTTGAAACGTTTGAAAATATTCATTGTTTCCTGCAATAAAATCTTCCAGTTATAAAAATTATTTATTAGTTAAATACAGTACTCGCAAAATCAATATACAATAATTATATTTTATTTTAAGGTAAAATTACTTTAAATCAAAAACAATTGACTTTGCAAATGCATGCAAATTTCCAGATTTGTCTGAATAAATTCATTAAAAAAAAATGAAATCTCTACAAACTACAATAATTCACATTTTAAAATAATAATGAGAACTATTTTAGCTGCTCTATAGAAATTACTTTAAAATTCTATTGATTCCTATAATTCTACGTATATAATGAATGACTAAAATTTCAAATGATAACTTATACTGTACTATAATTTGAAAATTATTTCTTGAAATTTTGAATTCTTTTATCCTTATATAGTTACCGTTTTATTCTGTTTCCGATCAGTGAGTTTTTTCTTTCAGAGTTATAAGATTTACGAAAGATAAGATAAGATCGATTGGACATTGAAAGATAAGGATTGATTGCCTGAACTTGGACTTCTAAAATTCCTGAAAAAACCTAACTCTGATACTCCCAATACAAAACTGATATTTTTCTATACATATTTATGGAACTTCATTTAACGTTTATCGAGAGCAGTATCGCATTTTTATAATCAGTGTATATGGCCATCATTTTATCTGTCCACCTTCATAGTAGCCAGGTGATAGTCACGATCTCCATACTAAGAATAATTTACTGTTATTGGTTCTGTTATTTTATCTAACTAGTGTATATTTAAGATGTCTTTCAGAAAATCAGCAACACTTTTATAGTACGTATATGGATTTCTTTCAAAAAATAAATTTATAGGGGATCCTAAAATAAATTTCTTTTGTACTTCGTCGGATTTAAATTCTACCAAATTATTTTGGATAATTAAAAACATGTTTTCTTTTCGTCTTAATTTACTTTATATATTTTAATTATAAGTTTATTTTAAAACAATTTTTGTATTAATCATGTTAAATATTTTTTTTTATAAATTCTGTATTGCTTAGTCAGTGGTCTCAAACTGGCGGCCCGCGTGCTCCGGCCCACAAAGTAATCCCTCGAAAAGTGTGGCCTCGAAAACGTTTTAGCTATTTGTTTAAATCTGGATTAAATATATGTTTAGGAATATGCGACACCCAATGAAATCATAATTATATTAAACAACAAATATTGTATTTGATATATTTATGAATAAAAATAGTTGTAAGAAAAAAAGAGAGGAAATAAAATGTTAGAAATATATAAAAAAAAAAGAAATGTAAATGGAATATGACTCCTAAAGCGAGGATAAAATAAATGATAAATATCGTAGCATCGTACGAAGAGACTTTAGTCCTCTATCATATAAAATAATTGAACACAAGACTAAATGCAGATATCGAGTTAAACTATAGAGAAAAACAAAATAATATATATGCATCTATGTTTATATAATGAAATGAAATACGAGGAGTTACGTCTTCTCCGGGATCTTTATCTAGGAATACCTCAGATAAAGTCAGATGTTAGATCTGGGAAAAATTTCTTCTACAAGGCAGTCGAGACTTAACCGTCAAAAGTGTAGCCGTGTCTGAACTTGATTGCCTCTTAATCGAAAATAAAGGGATAGGGCCGATTGTTTAAATGCGTTCTAGATCTCGGCCGCGGTCTGAACCACGCTTTTATAAATTTTGCATTGCATAAAGGAAGCGTCTTAGCAGACACGCTCAGACGAGGTCTAGAAAACCGGTTTCTAAAGGATATTTCTAGACCAGTCACTAGCCATGTTTAGAATCTAATTGTTTAATTACAAACACAGATCAAAAATTGTTAAAGACAAACACTGATCTGACAAAACCAAACACATAAAAGTAACAAACATTAATAAACATTAATCAACATTAATAAACCATGACAAAAAACTTATTATTACAACATATATTTTATATTCTCGAGAGAATTTTTAATAACTCTATTCAACTCAATACAACTTATTTTAAATAAGTCGAACGAGTCTAGATGCTTATTGTCGATTAATCGATACGGAAAATATCTTTTAGAGACATTCAATCTAAGTGGCTTATATGAAAATAATGCAATAGATCTCAATCTCAGATCAGGAATTTTGATCATTATTGCAATTTCATTTAAATTACAATGTATATAATTATATAATAATTTTACATCCTGAACAAATATACGTTGATCAATATTCATAGTTCTAATTTCTTCTGATAGGCCTACCAAATGCGAGGAAGTATTGTTATAGTAGAAAATGGTATGTTTAATTTTCTGCAGAATTTTATTCAACTTTCTTAAGTTCGAATTTGAAGTTGAAAACCATATAACTATTCCATAATCAATAACTGAAACAAAAAAAGCAAAAAAAAGTAACACACGAACGTGTGTAGATTTAATTAAATATAGGTTTCTATATAAAATTCCTTGTCTTATTCGTAATTTCTTAATAAGATTATCAATATGCCAATTAAAAGTAAGACATGCATCAAAAATAACTCCGAGATCTTTTTTAACATAAACTCTGTTTAAACGACTATTGTCTATATAAATATCTTTAGCAACAGTTAAACGATTAGAATAAAAAATATAATCAGATTTCGAACTATTAAGAGCCAATCCATTTTTGTGTAACTAATTAACGATATGACTCAAATCTCTTTGTAAAACAGTATGCCTATTATTTATCACTTTAAGATCATCAGCATAAGTTATAATTGTAGAATCAGTCAATGATAATAAGGGATCAATGTAAATTACAAACAAAAGAGCACTTAACGGTGATCCCTGAAGAATTCCACACTTTAAATCAAAGAAATTAATTAAATTATCATCCAATTTTACAAAACGTTTTCGCGCTACTAGCACCTAGACCGCATCTTCTTGCGCATGCGTTAATTTTTCAGAGTTTGTAGAATCCTCCATATTTAATTTGAATTATTATTGAGTGAAATATAATTTAAAGAATATATTAAATGTTTTAAGTATAGGGCCTAATTTAAAACATTCTTCATTTCTTCACTTCGAACTTCCGCCATATTACTGATGTCATCGATAGAGCCCGAGATACTGATTGGCTGAAAATTTTCAAATGCTGTCAATGATAGAGCCCGAGATACTGATTGGCTGAAAATTTTCAAACTACGGGATGCATAGGGACTATAGTAACAGCCGAGGTTTAGCCTTAGCCGCTCTTCTGTTAGACTCTCTGCATATTAGTCAACGTATTTGCAATACTTGTAAAACCGCGATTTATTTGAACGTCGTCTAGAAGCGGTTTTTGCTGTAAACTGTGGACGATAGAAACTCCATTTAAACAATCGGCCCATAGAGTCGATCCCGAGATCCAGCAACGGACTGGACATCGTGAGCGCAAGAAACTTCAGTATGGTTCCGGATAATTAACACGAAAGAGAACAAACTGTTCGTTTTTTCTTTTACTTGTGGTCATCATCATAATCATGAAAAAGAAAAAATAAATAAAAGGAAAGGAAAACAAAAGAAAAAAAGAAACTATAGAAAATTCGACAAGAAAGAGAACTGATTTAGGATCAAGAGAAAATTTCTGTCCTTCAAAGCTCTCGAACAGAGGTGGCCGCATTAACAGATATATATCCTCCTCTGATTTTCATTTGCACAGTGCTGTAAAAAATTCTCTCTCACCTAATAAATATAGTAATAGTTATTAAAGTGGCTGTCTGAATCAATTATTTATCGGAACATTCCGCCGTTCTCCCGTCCGGCCTACGCAAAGCCCACAACCGTTCAAAGGCTATTTCCTGAACCTGTCAATCTTAAGGATTCTGTAATACTCTGCCCAGAGATCTCACACATGTTTACAGTTGGAAAATTATTACAATTTAGCGTTAATAAAATAACAATGAAAAATTTTACAGGATACTGTAATCAATCTGCGCTATGCTATCAGTAACTACTCCCACTTTCCCTTTCATTATAATTTTGTTTTAAAATATTTAGCCCTTCATTTCCTTTCGAATTGAGCATTTGAAATTTGAGTTTGAGATCACTGGCTTAGAGGAAAATATAATTTAGTATATTATAAAAAATATTTATATGACATATATATTACTTGTATTTAATCAACAAAACTTCTGGATTCGGTTATATATTTAGAATTCGTTTAGACTCTCGCTCAGACTCACGATAATTATTTTTCGTTTGACTTCGATAATATTGTTTAAATTAAAACAATTACTGTAACAATTTTAGCTTATCAAGTTGCAACAATGCTTGATAACAAATACAATATAAACACTTTTGTATTATCTTCAAAATAAAATAAATTTAATTAAATAATTCAGTTCTAAATAGTTTATTAAAAAAATTGATAATTTATTTTCGAATACTGTTTACAATATACTGTATTTTATTATAGCAGTAATCGGGAAATAAAATAGGTTGCTTTTTCAATTTATGAATGAGAGATTTCCAAGAAAATATGAATAACTGCTTTATCCTTTAAAAACATTTTTTAATTATTATTTTTAACTGACAAAACGATTAAAAAAATTAATTTTTAACTTTTATTTGCGTGTCTAATATATGTTAATTAGAATGTTTACAATATTTATTTCTTTAAATTATATTTAAAATTATGATTTTATCAAAAGTAGATTACAAAACCGGATTTCATTATTATGAAAAACATTTATGATCAGATAAATAATAACTTTTTAAATTTGTATCAACTATAAACACAGAGGCCTATCTTTATTTCACGAATTGTATGCTAGTTTAAACTGTTTCATGTTATTAAATTAGAAATGTATATACATGAAAATGTAACTGATGATAAAAGGAAAATAAGATTAAACTAATCAAGAACATTATGATGCTTTCTTAACATATACAGTATCTTGTATATATTTTTTATTATTGGTTTGTTTGTTTATATACGTTTATGTCGAGTAATCTCCTAAATGGTAGAAGTTAAAACCACCAAACTTAACAGGATTCTCTGAGATTGTCAAACTTAAAAGGAAAATAAGATTAAACTAATCAAGAACATTATGATGCTTTCTTAACATATACAGTATCTTGTATATAGGCCTATTTTTTATTATTGGTTTGTTTGTTTATATACAGTACGTTTGTGGCGAGTAACCTCCTAAATGGTAGAAGTTAAAACCACCAAACTTAACAGGATTCTCTGAGATTGTCAAACTTAAATAACTGAAACATATGGTGATTTTTTAAACAATCATTATTAAATAATTATGAACAATCCAAAAATTCTATAGAATTTAATAATTTAGTCAATAGATTAATCTAAAGTTTCTAAAACAGACTGCCCTATATGCAGTCTATGTTTTAGTTAAATATAACAATTTAGTCAATAGATGGCTTCATTTAAATCTTTCAGAATAATGTTCGAATTCCAGATGGCTTCATAGTAGCACATTTGCGATGTCATCACGGACGTATAATGGGTGTCATAAGGCCATTTCGATTCATGATGTCACGATGGAATCACGGCGCCGACGTCATTGAAACCTAATATTCTGGTTAAATCTACATTAAAATTGGACAAAAAGCCAATGAATTTCAAATGCTATAATTAATAAATTATATGAAATTATATAATATTGCGAATTCCGTAATTTCAAATATTTTATATAAAACAGTTATAATTGCTTTTTTGAATGTTTTCTTACTGATGATTATAATAAATCATATGTGGGCCGCAATAAACGGTGTAAGGGACCACGAATTCGAGACCGATGATTTAGATTATTAATAGGATTTATAGTTCAGTACGCTGATGATTATAATAAATCATATGTGGGCCGCAATAAAGGGTGTAAGGGACCACGAATTCGAGACCGATGATTTAGATTATTAATAGGATTTAATTAATGAAAATGTTCTCCAAATTATAGTTGCCGGCAACTTTCGTGCCGGCAACTATAATTAATGAAAATGTTCTCCGTTATTGATGATAATTTAAATTTTAATCATAGATATATTGGTACATGTTTTAGAATGCTTTCATATAGTGAATAATTCAACTGAAAATCGTGCAACATCTAAAATCAGTTTATTTCAAAGAACTCTAATATAGACTGGTTTTAATAAAAATCTTTGATTAACATGATAGGCAATATTCGAAATCACAAATATTAGCTGAAAAAATATTCTTGAAAATAATTATAACAAAATAAAACGTTTTGTGAATAATGAATTTTATGTAAATATCCGTCTAAAAAGACATAAGAGAATAAAACTCCGGGAAGACGAATCTTCTGTCGAAACAGATATTCGCCGTAAAAACAATCTGGAGAATGAAACTCCAGCTGAAAGATGAATATTTCGTTGAGAAACTATTCTGTTTAAATTATATCGTGAAAGAAAAACACTCACGTGGGAATACAAATATTCTATTGAACAAATATTCCTCACCAATACGCGACAGCGCCGGATACTTCAACTTGTATTTTAAAATTGAAATAAAATAAATAATCTTTGTACAAATTTCTGATGAGAGTGCTTAAAATAAGACATAAAATATAAAATAAGTATTATTTCGTTATTAATTCTTTTGAAATTAAAACTGTCATAGGGATGCTATTAAGCACGTGACTTATCCATTTTAAAACGTATAGTGCATCAAAAGCTGACAAAAAATTACTATTAGATGATAAAACAATGTGGACTGTTCACAATTAATTCAGTTCACCAATAACACTTTAGAAAAGGAATCTATGTCTAATTATCAGCGCCGAATCTAGATATTTTTTTTCATCTGAAGTAACATTAGAAACTGGCGGCCTCTCTCCTCTTCAACCACGCACATTAATACATAAATATATCAAAACTTTGAAATTGGGAATGCAATGATGTCAGATACATAGCCACTGAGAAACAAACAAAAAATTTGGGTTGGGTTGGGAGACAGTAAACTTAGCGAGACTGGGATTATATACAGCTTTTAATGAAAATAAAGTGGTAGCTACATTAAAAAAATAATAATAAATAAAGTATATTTGCGATTATGCTATCCTGATTGTGATCTGCTAATCGGGAAAACATGAGAGAAACAAATATTTATTTTGTTTAGACCAATTATCATTCAATCATGTAAAATACAGGCGTGTCAAACTCATTTTAATTCAAGGGCCATTTAATGAGCCTGTAAGATTGTCGCGGGCCACATCATATTAAAATTTTTTTAAATTACATTTTAGAGTAAGGATTCAGAAACTCCCTCGATGGCGTCTCCACCTTGTCGTGGTGAGAGAGCTTGAGTGTTCCAAGGATCCTAAGATTATGCCGGCGGTAGCTTTGCTACTGGTAGGGTCTCCCATGCCGGACAGGTCGAAGGTAAGGGGCCAGACTAAGAGAGAGCCCTACTCAAACTAAAGTGTATGGTATCGTGCTGAGAGTTGAGTGGCACTGGGGTAGTAAAAGATGTAGTGTCGTTAATGACCTCCCTTCAGGGCACCAGGCGAAACCCTGTCGTAGTTAGCCTTCCGCCCGTATTGGAGGATAACCGGGCGGTGACTTTTTGCGTTTCCTCCAGTTTTTTGTTTTGAGCATGGATGTTCAAAATTTATCTTCTAAAACTTCTTCTGGGGAGGCTGCTTCTCCTTCTCATCGCGGGGGTGGTGGTCCTGGTACCACACCTAAGGGTGCCGGGGTCACTGGTGTGCCTCCGGGTGGTGGGACGGTGGAGCAGTCTCCTTGTATCATTTCTGCCTCCGGGAGTAAATCTAGTCCGCAAAGGACGAGTTTGTCTGGAGCGGCTAGGTGAAAGCGGAGGAGAGCTAGGAGGGAAGCTGCTGGCGCTAGTGGCTCTCAGCTACCGCACTGTATTTCCCAACTAGTTTCTTTGTCTGACTCTCCTGCTGACACCCCTGGTGTTAGCAAGAGAACCAGATCTCAGTTGTCTACCCCCTCTTCTAAGGAGGTGAGGCTACTAAGCAGACCCAGGGCTTTCAGCCTGGATCTTATACGGAAGTTGTGGCTTCTTTTCGGTTAGCCATCATCAAGAAGGGTTTCCAGACTCCAAGATGGTGGCTGCTGAGGTGGATCTCATTCTGGATAAGATCCTGAGCATATATATTATATGATTGATGTGATATGATTGTATATTCAGAAATTCTATTAAAATGGCACAGTAACTCCATAAGTTTAATAAAACATATTTCTCATTGATACAAATAAAATTGTTCTCTATGAAAAAATGCTTTTTATAGATAGTAAGTTATAACTTTCTTTTTACAAAATATAAATAGTTTTTAACATAAATATGGACCAATAGGCACAGTTTTAACATAATTTGAATGCTTTTGCAATAATTTAGTAATTGCAAGATAGAAAATAACAAAAATATATGTTGATAATAGTTTATATTTTGTAATTGAATTATCAGGTACACCATTAGATGATTTTTATTATTATAAAAATGTGTAGTCTAATGGTGCACCTGATTATTAGGTTATTCCGTATTAAGTGACCTAGAGATCCCTGCTCGATCCTCTTCAATTTTTCTGAAACTTTGTGTGAATGTGCATATATATTTCAGAGGAAGCTGTATAAGATTTCGGTACAAGAAATGGTATAGTTGAGGTACCAGAACCTTTCTTGTAAAGGTTCATGAGTAAATTACTTGTGTAATAATTTTCAAAGTTTCAAATACGATTGTTGCACAACTGTAACATTTAGCACTCCGAATCTATGTCAGCTTATTCAGTTTCTTGTGCTAAATCCAAAAATTTTGTCATCAAAATTATAAGCTCGTTGGTCAAATTTGATCAATTTTTTGAGAGTAAGTGTCTTAGTTATTTGACACTTTGAATTTATTATTTTTTTCCGCTACCATTGGAAAGAACTACAAAGAACTACAAGAATAATGATTTTCCAGTTTTGAGTCTTCAAGTTTTTCAAAGTTAGGTGATTTAACATGGAATGACTCAAATGTAAAATATATTCAGTAGTGTTACAATTGACTCCATACATGGGCCAAACGTAACAATTAAGAGAGATCAATCGTAACAACGTCTTAATTTATTCTCGTATGACGACTTAAAAGTGTAATACAATTATGGGAACGTATCATTTCAAAGTTTTAGAATTTGCTTATGATGGAAATATATAAAAATAATATTTTAATTGCAATATAGTAACTATAATAGATTTAAAGAGCCTAATAAATTGAAATAATGCAACGATACGAAAATATTAGAACTAAGAAACATTATTTATGTATTCATGTATCTGCTTTATTCCGTTATAAAAGGTTTCACGTTAATCTAAGAAATTCATTTCATATTCATTATAAAATTCTTCCTTATGCAATGAATATAAAAACAATTTTCTACACATAATCCACATCTAGTGAGAGTCTTTTTGTAATCATCTATAGTCGACGACAAGTTAAGAATGTAGCACTTTAGTTGAGAAGAGAGAGAAAGTATTCTTCTTCAGATAATCCTTTCTTATTGCTAAAGTAATTTCTAATTTGTTAGCAAGTTTACGCACTTTTTTGCAAGCTTACTTTTCTTATTAGTTATTGCACTTTGATTTCTTCAGATTTTTAAAATGATTTTATTATAAACAACCTGAAAATTTTCTAAATTACATTTTATACAATAGCCAATTATAACGTGATACAACCATCTCTAGAAACTGTTTTACAATTGTCTCCCCGCAGCGCCATTAGAGATAAAGCACTTCGTCATTTTAAAACTGTAGACATACAGATCATTAAATTATTGCATATTTAAAGACCAATATATTCTACGTTTTTTAATGTAACAGCAATCGGAGAGCAACTTATCTGTTGACTGACAGCAAAAGAAATTCCTTCAAGTAGCAACGTTAATTTTCAATTTACAGAAACAATTTTATGATTTTTATAACACAAAATTGTGACTGTAAACAGTATTACGTTGTTTGTGATTTCTTTTGATTCTTCGACAGTGTTCTGCGGACAAGAAATTTGGAAATGTTAAAATTTTCCCTTATATCATTCATATTGCAGTAAATAATTTCAGATATAAAATTTTGAAAGTTTTCAACTAACATTCTCTTGTAACAAGACTTCGCAGGAATTTACAAATCAATAAGTGTATAACATGATTAATATAACGAAATAATTCGCTAAAATTTTAATATTCCGCATGATTTGTTTTCGAATCACGTTATTGGGAATCTCGTGTCTATATTTACATATTTTTATACTTTAGTTTTTGAACTGAAAACAAGCTAAACTTATATTTAGCTTGTTTTCAGTTCAATATAGATTAAATAAAAAAATAAATCGCATGAATTAAAAATGCGAGAATAAAATGAATATAAATATATTCGTATTTACTACTTTGATAATCCCGGTAATGAATATTGTAGCTTTTACCAACTTTTTATCGAAATGTAAACTATTCTATTATATATAACATTTATATTAGCCTAGGTTTTTCAAGAGTGTATGGACCTAGCAGTTGCTCATTCAGTCCTTCAATTTTTCGGTTGACCCCATTAGATAGTGTTTCCGAAGTAACTGCTGCCGTATATATATCACTTGTCAAATTCGGCAGCTTAACTGAACTAATAATCCATATGGACATTTATAAAACCAAATAACAAATTGATATTAACTTATTAATTATACCTATAAAAGTTTATTCGGTAGTATTTGAAGTAGATAAATTTCTACATCAAATAACTATACTCTGTCCACTCTAACTTGGCAGTAAGTGTAAACAAACACAGGTGGCTAAAGTAATCGGGATTGGTTGGTGTCCTATTTTCACTAATGATATTCCGCAATATAGTTCTATTGTAATAACAGTGTTTTATTATTAAATTTTGAATACTTTGCAGGTGTAGTAAGTTGAGAACAATAGCATCGAAAAAATTGTAATAATATAATATTTTTTCTCAAAGATAGGATATATTTCAAATTTGATGATGGTAATTACGGAAGTTGAATGAGATTCTGTTTTGTGAAGCGTATTTCTCACAAGCCAATCATAGTTATCGGTCGCGGATGAATATGATAACTTTTGTTTACACTTACTGCCAAGTTATAGTGGACAGAGTATAATATAATTTGTTTATTTTATTTCTTTACTATAAGGTAATCTGTAACGAGTGAAATGCATAATCGATATATTTACAGGTTGCCATATATTCTTTTTAATCGTTTACTAAATATTAATCTAAATAAATTAGAATTATAGGATAATTTCCGTTTTTCTCAAATTAATTTGCTTTTATTCAGGATGTTCCAGAATTAGAATTTCTAATTTAACTGGTGATATTAGCGAATGTAAAACATTTAATTATACGGATAATAGGAGTTAGATAACAATGTTTTAAAGAACAATACTCTGATGCTATAACAGATTTCACATCAACAATTCGACAAACAGCAGCATTCGACTACCATGTCTCCACTGAAAATAGGTTAGAAATAGTAAAGATCTTTTATAAGATGAATTCTCTTATGTGATGAAACGCATGTGAGACCAATTTTGGTTTATTTCACACTGTCAGTGATTCGAAAGATTCGCCATAAGTGTTTTCAACTCAACTGTTTTCATGTCAACTTGTTTGAAGTCTGAGGACATCGTATGAAAGTGGAAAGAAATGCATTTTCTTCGGGGGGGGGAATCCATTAGATTCTCATTCCTCGGCTTTCTAAACGTTCGAATGTTGTTGATTGCGTGGGAGGCAGTGGGATTAATAAGCCGATTTTTATTCGGTCGCGTTAAGAGTCCAGTTTTATCCATAATGGCTATTACTGCCTAGCTATTATGAGGTTTCTGGATAGACAAAAATCCACAAAAAAAAGATAAGACCTTAGTGTTGGTTTGTGACTTAAAGTGAAAAGCTATTATTAATTTCACTAACTACACCCGGCAGAAAACTTTTACAGAAACACATATCTTAAGATTTAGTGCTGTTAATAGCTAATGTTGTTGATAATAATTAAACAGTTTTATTTATATAAAACACATAATCAATTATATGTTAAATAAAAACAGTGATTGTTTTTTAGAGTAATGAATCTGATTTTGGGGAAAAAATTGTCATTTTTTTTTCCTCAAATCAAATTCATTACTTAAACTTTGTAATTCCTTCGATAATATAGCGAAATATAAACTAATTATTGTTTGTAAAATATAGTTTATTTTTCGAAAATAAAGCAAACTGTTTCCTTTTCTAACAAGACTAAACATAATTTTAAATAAATCAAATAAATATAATAAAATATATTTATAAACATGAAAATAATATGTAATTAACATACAATAAACAGAAGCAGAAATAATATCATTAAATGCGATTAAGACTATTAATAATTATAATTACAATCTAGAAAGCAGTGTGATCTGCATGTAAATTGCATGTAAGAAAGCATTTTCTGCAAGCATTCGCAATAGATATATAGAATATTTTAATTTTTTTAATTTAATTTAACTAAAAGAATTTAAAATTCTCTTCATCTGTATTTATCACGATCACAAGAGAAACATATCCTCCGCGTTAGATACATTCCAAGAAAACCAAGCGTTAAATGAAACAGCATTAAACGAGATCATCTTAATACATAAATAATGGGGGATAGGTGAAACAGGACAGTGAATAAAAAAAAATATACGTACCATTTTTTTATTTTATTTTGTAACGTATTACATTAATTATAGACATTTTTTATTGTTAATATCGATTTGTATATTACATTAATTATAGACATTTTTTATTGCTAATATCGATTTGTATTACATATATTATTACTATTATATTACATTAATTATAGACATTTTTATTGCTAATATCGATTTGTATTCACTGAAAATCAGGAATATTCGAGTAAATTAATTTATGTTTGTGAAAAGACAGGTTCTTCCTCATTTGACACTTTTCGTTTTTTCGTTAAGAAGTCATCTCACGTCGTTTGCCAGTCAATGCTTGCTGAACGAAAGAGGAAAATTCTTTCGTTCAGCAAGCATTGTCGATAGCAAGATATGACATCCATGACCAGGGCCTCCGAGAGAAATTTTCGGGTCCGTGACAAGTCTGTGATCCGGGCCCCACTTAAAAAAGTGCATCACTTTGGTTTAATAAAAATCTTTTATGAGATTCAGTAACATAACTAACCTATATTTTTTTCTAAATGGCGTGACACAGTTTTCCACCAAGTTGGTACTAAGCGATAGGTTGTTCCAGTGCCCACCATGGGCTACCTATACCCCTGGTAAAAGCCATCAGGTGAAGGATGTGGTTTAACAGGTAGATCTAGATCCATTCTGAAAAACTTTGTAAATATGAGACCCCGGAACTAAACTTGGATATACTAGGTACAGCACGCTCCTACCGCGGCCATCCATCCTAAAATTGATCTTTTCAACTGACATTGACTTTTTGAACTACTTGGATTAGCCATCAGGTGAAGGATGTGGTTTAACAGGTAGATCCAGATCAGTTCTGAAAAACTTTGTATGTATGAGACCCGGGAACTAAACTTGGATATACTAGGTACAGCACGCTCCTATCGCGGCCATCCATCCTAAAATTGATCTTTTCAACTGACATTGACTTTTTGAACTACTTGATAAATAATTTTGTACTTATCAGTGTTATATATAAAATAGTTTATTTTGGCACAACTGCTTTGAGTGGTAGACAGTGCTTTCCGGCGGCGGCTTGCGAACTATTGGATATGTTATGTGAAACATCGAGGCCCGACGGTCGGGCACTCTTCAATACGAGGCCCGTGACAAAAGTCTCAGACGGCTTGAGAACTATTGGATATGTTATGTGATACATCGAGGCCCGACGGTCGGGCACTCTTCAATACGAGGCCCGTGACAAAAGTCTCAGATGTCACCCCCTTTCGGCGGCTCTCTTCGTCTTACATTTGAACTTCTATCAAAATTTGAATCATTTTGTATAAATCATAATTTCCGTAACAGTAGCTAAACTTGTTTTCAGAAAATCCCCGTTGCAAGTTCCTTTTGCTCCTCATCTCCAAATATGCTAATTTCCTCGTCTTCGTGCACTTGTTGTTCTACTAATTCTTTAAGATTGTTGTTGGAAAGACTATCTTAAATGTCATTTATCCAACAACGATCGGACGGCAAACGAGTATGAAAGCAACAAATTCGTGATATATCGGATTTTTGTAATTATAACTGTTTGAAAAAACACGCCGAAGTGAATCAATAATAAATATAGAATTCGGGAAAAACCGCGTTATATCAAAACAGCGTTAAACGGAGCAGCATTAAGCGGGGTCTTACTGTATACATATTAATATATTAAAAGTTTAAACATGATTTTAAAATATTGATATATACAAATATTGATTTATTGATATATACAATCAGTACATATCAATAAAAGTGAACATGTTTTATACAAAATCTTTTTAAATGAACATTTTTTATATGCAATAAATAGTTTCAAAGATAAAAGAGGTATAAAATTTGAATCTCCTTGTAAATAAATCACATGTCCACTTCAAAATATTAGATAAAAAAAAGAATGATTTCTAATATTTGAATGATCTGCAATGTTTTGTTATTGGGACTTTTTTTTGTTCCTTAAGATATTTTATGTCGTCAATTCATCTGACAATTGAACAAACAAATTAATAATAATAATTATACAAGACTTCTCCTATAAAATACATCTAAAATTCCTTCAAATCACTATCATCTCAACAATATCTTCGCAGATATTGACATTTTTATGTATAGTCGCCATCTTGTAATAAGATAACACACAACCTTCAAAATTAATATGGAAATATCTTAAATAATGAAGAATGATTCCTTAAAATAATTTTACCCCATTATGCATTCTCTTTATATAAAAATTCCCTACTACGTAATATTCTAAATGAATTCATTACATATTTTATTACAGCTTAATTCTGATTGATAAAACTTATAAATGTAAAAAGAAATATCAATATGTCTACAAACTATAAAACTTAATTGGAATGATATAAACATTATCTATAAATAAACTATTTCGAATTAAAGCTTAAGTATAGTACTTCCTACAGATTTAAATCTCAATTATATATAGAGAATGAATAAATCGCATCATGAATAAATATCTTACTCTATCCTTTCTGTTTTTTGTTCAGAAATAACAACTACAGCATTTGTTAAATTGCTTATTTAATAGTCAAATTAAAGGGCATTTTTTTTAGAAATTTATCCAACTAAAACAACAGAATTAAAGAGAAATTATGAACTATTTATTATTAAAATATTATATTTATTAAATTAAAATATATATACTTACATAAAAATGTGACGTACGAGGCCGAATGACAGATAAATTTGATAAAGGGCTTTCTCATAGTTCTTCCTAAAGATGAATGAGGTGCTACGATGTAACATATTGAATATACGGGAAACAAAATGCCTATTCTACAAATCTCTAAAGTCTGAAATACTACGTTCTTCCTTCGAAAACCAGGAAGTCCTTCGTACCAGATAGAAGCCAGAAGCTGCTGCACGTTTGGATGGGCACAAAACTGTAAAAACGAATACAGGCCTACAGAATGTATTCAATATGCAGTTTCACATTTAAATTTCTACAGAAAATAAAATCTTTTTTTTTCTTAAAAAAATATGTCGTAATATATTTCGATAAAAATTCAATTCCGAAATATTCAAAAAATGTTACAGAAATACTTAAATCAGTCATATAGATTACATTTTTTTAAGGAAAAAAGTTATCAAATTTTGTTTCGTCGCCATAAAACTAAGCCGCGAATCGAAGACACCTTTTCTATAAAAATTCTTTCTGTCTCTTAAATTTAATGCAGTATTACAAACGGATAGTAAAAAACGCACTTAAATTTGGTCTTGGTAATGGAGAACTGATCAAATTTACAAAATAAGTTTATCCAATGAGGTCTAGAAAAGAATATAGTAAAAACCTATTCGACTCCATACTCATTTTAAATTATTACCGCGGTTTATTTAGCAACAGAAACTTTATCGATCAGATGGTACTTAAGATAATGTATTAAAGATATAAATCTACATCTGAATAATTCCGAACGATAAAAAAAACTCTATACGAGTCTTCCGGATTAGAGATTTTGCTGTGAGAAATAAGATATACAAGATGTCTCGTCGTGTCTAAACGTTCGCGTATTCAAAGAGATATATGGCGTAATATTTATACCGGAAGCTCAAGAATGTTTCTAAAAAAGTTATTCTATTCATTTTAATCATTATTTATGCTAGAAGTAAAATCTACGAGAACTGCATTAAGAAAAATAGCGTAGTTTCCAATGCAAAGTCGTATACGCTTCAATGAATGTTAAAGAATAAATCGTACGGCTTCCGAACTTGAAGAGTTAATATTTGTGTTCAATAAAAATACTCGGACGGTTTTTTATTTGTACTTTAATTGGATTTTATCTGATAATTAGGAGTAGAATGATGATCGCAGAATGGTAAATTTTATACAATAGCATTATCCCAAATTTTTTTCTTCTCATATTTTTGAATGGAGTTCATCTTTCATTCTTAGGAATTTGTGGAATTTTCATGTCATTTTAATTACATCATTAAATTCTCCTTATTAAAAGAATTTTAATGTCGTGTTTCCTATTGCTAAAACGCGTTTAGAAAACGGTAAAAGAATATTTACGGATTTATCGGATTTCGATTAATCGTGATTATATTTCTAACCTTTTTCTGTTTGTATTTAATTGCCAGTTTGAGACGATTCAAATGCATTCGATCTCCATGTTCGAAAGCGGGACCGATAGTATCGTGATTCAAGAGCACTTCTAATTCGTAGGAGCTTCTCGTGTGATCGAGCAAAGCGGTGGCGAAATTCTGACAACGCTTCCTAAGTTCCTAAATAATGCGAATTAAAGAAAACAAAATTACGCTTGAGCTTATAAAACTTTCGTATATTCGGAAAAAAGGATATTCTTACTTGATATTCGTTCTTAAATTCGTGTTCCATAAAACTAAGACGCCTCAGTTCCCAACTTAATTCGAAGGCTGTAAAGATGGGATCCTTGCTGGACAGGGCTATGAGGGACGGAGATGCCAGTGCTCTGAAGGAGTTAATCCTAGATCTGGAGTGTCGGAGACTGTCTTCAGATCTAGAACGCACACATTCGTTACAACCACACCGGACTTCGTGAGGGAGCGGTATATCCCATCCTCTATCGAGTAAAATCTTTAAGATCTCATAGTTGTCACGATGAGCAGCTAAGATCAGTGGAGTAACGTCTGGAGTGAAAGTTGCAGTATCTTGATCGATGGCTTCCCAACTCTACAATGATTACAACGTTACACACATCTTACAACGTTTAAAAATATTGCAATATAAAAAAGTTCGCTTACATGTGGTTCTCCTGGTACATGATGAGCTTCTTCGTGTTCCAACAGTACCTCCACTGCTTCCACATATTCTTCGCTGATTGCATGAAGCAGAGCATCTTTCGTCTCTACTCCATACTTGATTAATAACTCTACCATTTCTAAATTCTCATTGTCAATGGCCATCAACAGGGCAGATCTTGCCAGGGGATCCACACAATTGATGTTGATTTGGCCAGATTCCGATACCGCTGATTCTAGATATCTAAGAAAACATATTCTTATGAAATTTAATTGAAAAAACTATAAAAGTTTTCAATTTTGAACAATATAAAACCTGTCTTGCATTCTAGTTATTTACACAAAATGCTATGTACTTTTTATATTGATATTCAAATTTTATTGTTGTTGTTGCTTTAAAAATATCTCATCGAAAACAGATTAGCGATTCGTAAAAAACAGAATCAAACAATTAATAAAACTGTATTCAAAATATAAAATATAAGCGTATTTTTGTAGAAATGAGTGAAACTTTTTCTTATAAAAGAACATTAATTGTCAGGTTAAAGGATAGGATCGTTAAAAAGTGATTGTTAGAACATCTTTCTAAAAGAACGACATACAGTTTCCATAAATTATAGCAATTTTAGTTTCGATTTATATTGATATTCAAATTTTATTGTTGTTGTTGCTTTAAAAATATCTCATCGAAAACAGATTAGCGATTCGTAAAAAACAGAATCAAACAATTAATAAAACTGTATTCAAAATATAAAATATAAGCGTATTTTTGTAGAAATGAGTGAAACTTTTTCTTATAAAAGAACATTAATTGTCAGGTTAAAGGATAGGATCGTTAAAAAGTTGTTTGAACATCTTTCTAAAAGAACGACATACAGTTTCCATAAATTATAGCAATTTTAGTTTCGATATCAAAGTATTTCTTGGGAATTTTTCCATGAAAAGTTAGATTTTTTCGCAATTTTATAACATTCTTTTGTTACAAGTCTCATTAATTAATTCCAAAACGCATAGTTTTAAAACAGTAACATTTAAGAATCTTTACAGTTTCTATTATGCAACTTCTCATTTTTTTTAACTAAATAGTTTAGCCAGATCTTATCTATTTATTTTGAAACTCTATGCTCTATCTCTCTATGCTTATGTTTTAAATCACGATTTAAGAGAGATTCTGTCATCGTTCTCCGGAAACACTTCACCTATCGATATAAATATCTAAGACACGAAAACGACGAGTTCACTTTGATTAATTTGAATACATTTAAGATATCTAAAATAATTAAACTTTGATCGAAATTTTATCAAAGCAATCGATTAAAAAAGTTATTTATATTAACATCAAATATTTACCGTTTTTATAACTAAAAAAAAAACGATTTGCACAACCGTAAAATTTTATGGGGGACAGAAATTGCATTATTCGAATGTAAAATCCCATGAATCGATGCAATCTCGATCAGTAAATCCTTAAAGATTCAAAAAAAAAAAGAATAAATAGGGATGCAAGATATATTGAGTTTCAATCGAGTAAGAATTACGTAGTAATAAGATATAAAATAACTCGGCGTGTGTGCAGAATCAAGTTCTTCGCTATAAAATCGTTTTTCCTTCACCTGTCAGAAAAGGATATTTGACAATAACCGATTCGCAGCAATCCAATTGTTAGGTCAATTCTGATGCCTTTCGATACAATCTCTCGTTAATTTATAATAAGTACTTTCGCAGGAAGATTACTACTAAACTATATTTAAGAAAACAAAAAAAAATTCTTATTTCGAAACGAAGTTTCTTTTTTTGGTTTTGAATTATTAAATGTTACAACTACTTTAATTTTGTTACTATATGAAGCGACATTTTTATGTTTGTAAACAATTTAACTGAAGCTTTGTAAGATTTTTTTTTTCATATTTATTTTCATTTTAGCAAGTTAATCTTTTCGAGGATCTCAGCGTTTTTTTAATATGATTTTTTTAACTCCTTAATTAAATATCGTGTTTGGAATTTCTAACTGTAGCCATTATCCGGTTTATTCTTAACAGGACAATTGCGAGTGCGGAATTTAATTAATGATCGGCTACTAAAGTCTTAGACAGAGAAAATTACTTGTATCAATGGAGAAGTATCCTTAACAAATCTCAACGGAATTATCACGAAAAGTACTACAAAACTTGCTTAGTTTTGGTAATTGGATAATATAGGAGTAAGTACAAGATACATCTAAGATATTTAAACTTGTATAACAGAATTGTTTGATGTAGGTTTACATAAACATGAAACTGGTTGTTTATATATCGAAGAAATGCTTAGGCGTATAGATATTTTATATTTGCTAAGTAAATCAGTGGCTTAAAATTTTTGTCATCAACTGACGAAATTAATTTCATGTTGCGTGAGCGGTATTGTAATCACCGGGAGGACAAAAGAGCGAATGCATTCATACACGGCTAATAAATAAATCAATCGAAGAATATCTCACCTTCTGACAGAAGCCAAATCGCCTCTTTCTACAGACAAGAGAAACTTTTTTTCTTCCAACAGCAACTGGCCTTCTTTCCTTTCCGTCTTTTCTTGTTTCGGAGGTGGATGGGGTGCATGATTGACATGGCATTTTACCTCCTCTGGATCGCATTCACCCGCCTCTTCGTCCATTATCTCAGCAATGATTTCGTTTCATTTTAACCGCAAAATTATTACTTCGTAACCTGCGAATAAATTCAATTAAAAGACTTAATATAAAAATTAATCATTACAATAGAGTTCTGTTATTTCCAAGTCCAGACCGAGAGATATAGTGGAAACATGCAGCAAGGAACTGCAGCCAGATATATCGATTGACCTCTCTTATTTGCTAGAAAACGAACAAAACATTCTTACAAAATGTACAAAATAAGCAAATTTTATACAGAGTTAATCAAATAAATCTCGAAAATATTTCATTAGCGACATCACATAACCGCTTGAATTGTATCAATCTGAAATTACGATTATCTTTAATTTCGTTTCGATTTTTTGATTGTTTTTGTTTATGAAGAACAAACAGAAAATTGAAAAATTACAAATTATAATGTTCTGTTTTAACAGAAAAACAAAGAAAAATTTTTATTACTTTATTTTATTTTTTAAATCTTTTTAAATATAAAACGGTAACTTTGAAACTTGGCTTATCGAATACGATTTTGTTGTTTTTTTATATAATTAAAACAATTTAAAACTCGATCAATCGATTTCTAAAAAAAAAGATTGTTTTTAAGAGTCTGTACACATTTTCGCATATTTAAAAGGTACAGAAATTTTACGATAAAGAATTTCGCTATAACATCAAGCACCTACATGTACTCTCTATCTAAAGGGCAACGTCCTGACTTGTCAGTACTTGGATATTGATATTTCTCGGGCGCTGTATTGAGATTTTTGGTATCAACTGCTTTACCTAGCATGTTCTGATTAACATAATAGCGAGTCGTAAACAATAAACAATTAAGCTTTAAATGTCTAACATGAATTTTTATTATGATGTTCATTATCACACTACGTTCTTCTAAATTTTTGGCCGCCATTATGTTGCATATGTTCCTACGATTTTATAAATTTCTCAAAATAAAATTAGTACATTATATTGCGAATTCTGTAATTTTTTCTTCAGAAAATGAAGATTAATTTCCTAGAATCGAATCTGTACCTTAAACGAGGAGTGATTCCGCATCACCTTCAGGATTGATCCGAATAATCGAACCGTGAACCAAAAGTATGCAGAAAATTTATCAATTAAACGACTTTTAGAAGCGAATATTATATTTAATTTTATACAGAATTTTTAAAACGTATATTATGAAATCTTTATCAGAAAATTTAAAATCGCATCACGAAAACTTGCTTACTTTTTTTATATTTTTCATCGCATTTTGTTATTGCGATGCTGAATAATTTTCAGACTAAATTTTTTCATAATCTTAGCCGATATCAGTTTGAATGCTAAAATTTCTTGGATTATATTTATGTAGCGTAGCATTTTTCTAGTAAACATGGAGAATTGCATTTGCACTTCGAATACTTAAGTATTTTCGTCGACAATCGTGTTTATAAAAATATTTTCAATATCGAATGGGATTTGTCATTCTAAACTACAAAACAATCTCGTTTTCTGTTTGCAGAATGATTTCCTTTCGATAATTCTCTGTAATTTCTGAAAAATTCACAATTCAGAACGAAAACTCTTCATTTTTTTAACACTTATCCATCGACGTTGAAATATTTATCTTCCTTATACGAATCAACTTAAACGCAAATGAAATTGTTAAGTTTGGCGTATGAAGAAAAAAATTTTCCTTCTTTGATAAGTGTTGCCATCCAAAATATATTATTAAATTTTTTTGGATTGGCAACACTTTCGGCAGCATCGTTCGAAATCAATTTATAATATTGTTAAATCTTGGACGAAACGTTATTTACTAGAGCCTTTTAAAATATTTTATTTAACCAATAAAATTTTTATTTTCTATTTTTTTACATTTGTGAGTGCTGTTTTCATTCGAATATATAATATAATGCTCTAAAGCATTCAAAATTTCTACTCTTCGAACTGCATATGATTTTATTAAAACTATTAAATAAGTTGGAAAATATTCAACGAAATTAATAAAAATAAAGTAGCATATTTATATGAATTTTTAAAGATGAAAAAATAGTTTACTTAACGAGAATCAGATCGAAAATATATAATTTTTTAACTTTTAATTTAAGAAAAAAATTTTATATGATTTATGACTGATGCATATGGTCCATTTAATAATCGATAAATGAATTTATGAAGTGACAGATTTTTAAATAAAATGCTTTATAAATCTAAACAAACATTGTCATCTTTTGGGACCCTTCCAAAACTGGCGTAAATGACAAATTTCGTTATTAATATTCGTCCCTTGATAGTGACCCCGATAACAGTAGCTCAAGGCCAAGAACATCGACGTTATTCCTATCTTTGGAAACGTATCAGAGGATTATGCGAATTAATTTCCGTCAATAAATGTAAATTAAAATATTGTTTAACTTATACAATCCGTTCCAAATCTATATTATTTAATTTAATAACGGTAGAAGGCCATAGAAGCGCATATTTGCGAACGTAATTTTACATGCAAATACACTCTGCGAGTAGATCTTGTTAATCTTCTAGATTTACATGATTCTACAAACTAAGACCGGTCTATCAGTCATTATACAGTTTCAATATTAATTAAAGAGTTTCTAATATATCGTTTTTTTTTAATGATTTAGCGTACGGTAGAGTATCGCTCATCAACGATATAATTAATCTGGAGAGAGAGGAAGGAAAAAATAATCCGAAAGGTTGGTGTGTGCTCTGTAAAAATGAATAATTATTTGTCTACCGGTTTGCATTCCTCACGTAAAGTATACAATATTAATGTTAAGCGTAAAAAACAGAAAAAGTTATAAATTAAATTATAACTTCTACAACACAGACAATAAAAAACAACCGAAAGAGATATAAAACAAAGTCTTACATCCACTCCACGGATTTACAGCGAGGAAAAAGGTGGATTTTTATAGTTGAAGGATGTTTTTTTGCTTTGGTGATGCAGCAAAGAGCTGGACTCAATTAATTTCTGTCCGCAGAACTTTTATTGTAACCAGTAATAAATTATCGATGTTTTTATTTGGCGTGTAATTCCGAGTTAAGATTTCTGCATCATAAACACACACATATACGCATAGACGTAATTAAGTTTTCTAGCAAAAATACTAATTTGTTGAAGCGAATACTTTCCTGGAAAAAATATTATACATATAAATGCTTATCAAACAATGAGAGAAAGTTGAATTTTAGTCGGAAGATATTCGTGTTCTTTTATGAGCTATTATCGTTAAATAAAACGTGATTATCAGAGGTTGCAGGAACGCATCCACTGACTAAATGGGGAGGGAAGATCGACGTTCTTTCATCATTATACAGGTGAACAGAATGCCAGTCTGTTTCCTTTTCTAGACCTACAAAGCCAATATAAGTTACAGTAAACATGATATCGGATGAATAAGAGCAATAACTGCAAAAAGTTCCAAGTTCAAACTGCCACATGTCCGACATTTAATCAATAAAACTTGTACAGAAAGCAAAGCAACTGTTTATCTGGTCGCTTAAAATAGAGTGACCTCCGTTGAATTTGAACAGTCCAAGATGACGAACGGTTTCGGAATGTTGATGAAATTCGCTGTTTATTTTAAATGTTTCTGGTAATTGTGCATTAAAAACAGTGTACGAAGAAACTGGAATGCATCTATTTAAAGGTAAATTCTACATAAAGTACTTTTATTATTATTCTCGAATTTTGTCCTGTTTTTTTTTTTAAACCTTCTAACGTTGAAGAAAGATATCGATTTTAAATCTGGATAGATAAACGTAACAATTCTTGATTTTTTTAAAGAAATTAATAATAAATGGACGACTTAACGGACATTTTTGACTGTGTTAAGAAAATAACGTTTCGCCCGAATTTCGCAATAAAAAATAGCTATAAAATTAGTTCGGTATAAAACTTTTCTTTCAGTCAATATCAGGTGTTACTTTGAGAGGAAAGTCGTGTCAAGATAACTCTTTTAAGTCGAACTTACTATAAAACTGTTAAGTTTAACAACCTAACATGACTCCAACTCGACTTCTATTTGTTTGAATTGTAGACTTGTTGTAAAATGCTTTCAGGTACACGTCTTATGCTCAGCATTTTGTGTATTTTATAATTTAATAGTTTTTTTATACAGTTAACATCTACAGATATTTAAAAAAATACCGAATACTTATGTTAACAGCATTTCGTTCTATGGAAAGTTAAGCTTAGATTTATTAATCCAGCAAAATAGCTTCTACTTATCTCTGTGTACAATAGATTTATCCTGGAGTTTTATCTTCTTTCCAACCTATTCTTGGATAATCAACACTTAAGTCTTTGACACTCTTCAATTTACCAGAAAGGTTAGTAAATCTGAATGATAAGAAATGTTTTATGATTTGTAGCAGATATATATATATAGACTATATATAGAAAGAGATCCAAGTGTTTTCTGAGCGAATAAAAGTGTTTCTGATATTTTTCTTTCATAAACACTTCTCAGAGGATTACTAGAAAGTTTCTCTACAACACAAACGTTTTCTGTACGGATATACGTGGAGAATCAATGAACGATTCAAGATGGTTTTAGCGACAGGATTTATGAACTAGAGAGTTCTGACAATCAATAATTTTGGATTATCTTAGTGGCAAAATGATTTATTTATGCGATTTTCTTTTTATCTCGATTTTTGAAAATCTTGAGTAAAAAAACAATTGAATTAAAATCATTGGTAAACTGAAAATTTAATATTAAAAATGCGCTTTAAGAAGAAACACTTTAACTGCAGTTCTACGTTGTTTTACATAAAACCGCTGCTTAAAAAGAAATGATGCTATTTATTGATTGAAGTTTTCATTATTTTTCGAACGAACTAAGAAATTTGATCCGTTGACCATTCTTTCTCCACTTATCATAATAATCCCATTATTTCAATAGTAATGCGGCAGTCCATGTTTGTCGCCATTGTCACACGTTAGCCGCATATAAGAACGATAACATAGTTATTTATTGATATAATAACAATAACAATATAGAAATACATCAGACACAGACAGACAAATTCGATAATATATCATTAGCATCTCATTTTATTACTCCATCGTTCTAGATAAATGAAATTTATCTGCGAACTACGATTTTTCCGATCCACATATTTTATGTATTTTAACGTATATAACTCGTATGCTGTGTGTATATATATATATTTTATAAAAGTTTTTATTGACTTTTTATGCTTACAAGCAGTTCTAATAAAGTGAACTATAAAATTTCTCTCGCTTCCAATAAGTTAATACAACGTTCCAAGTTTATGTACTCTTATTATAATTTATCTTTCGAAGTATTTAAATTAATAAGAGGTATTAAATATCATTCGCTTTGAATAATGGTGAATAAGAAAATCCAATTCTTTGAACAAAGCCAAGTTGCATACAGAGATGAGGACTATTATGTTCTTCCAGATATTCAATATTTAGTACCAGTAAAATAAATTATGAAGGTTTTTTGGATGGGTGTGGTCGCTGAATGGTTCTTTGCGCTAATCTTTGGAACTGGATGAAGGTTTATCTAAGTTCAAAAACCAGAATAAAATTGCTATTATGTTAATTTGCATGAATGATTCAATATTCTACTAAATTATAGTTTCGCATGTCATGCTTTATTATTCTTTTCTTTTATTTTCTTCAACAGTCAGTCTCGATTCGGATATAACAAGGAGTCATTATGCAGTGTTTTTTCTGCTTTAAATGCAGCAAAAATTGGAATTTGTGGTCGAAAAATACCCTTGCAAAATTCGAACTGGCGTAGAAAGAAGTAAATGATTTTCAATGAAAAAAATCAAATTTAGTTGTTCCCAGTCGATCCGACCTTCGAAACAGAATGGCACAAAAATCGATTAAACAATTCGTTCATAAAATGCATAACGATACATGGAAACTGATGTTATTTATGCGATGATGTGTGGAGAAAGTTTGAGTTTCCGTAGCAAAACTCAATAATTTAAAAAAAAAATTAGTTATAAAAATTGGAACGAAAAATGCCGGAAGTGAGATTTTATCTCGAATTTTATGGCAGTTAAAAAAATCGATACGCCCACACATTAAAAAAATAAATAAATAAAAAATATCGAATTTTAACAATAAAAAAATTCGCAATTCACCTTCATAATTAAACGTACTTAATGGGGAAGAAATCTTCTTTGGAGTCGATAAACAGTTCGAAATAATGCACGATCATTAAGATTTAACGCGAATTATACGAATGCGACCAGTGTTTTGTATGTGGAAATTAAATTAAACATAAATACTCGCATTCTCATGCTTTATATACCAACTAAAAACTTCATTATAATCTTTAATATGTTTTCGCATATTAAAAGTCTTGTAATTTTTATCAATGACAAAATAAGCAACATTATTTTTGAATGGCGAAACAAAAAACTTGATGATTGAAGAAAAAATATGATTTACCATTGCAGATTTACCTTTGACCTTTGAGCAATTTCTCCAGAGAATTTTGCGACTGTCTTCAAAACGATAGTATCGATTCGAATCGAATGGTTCCTGTTAAATGCGCAAAAATTTTTTAAGGTTAATCCCACCAAAAAACTCGTATAAGCTAATTTGCATCTATCGACAGTATTTTTTATATTAAAGTAAAGGAAACGATACGTTGCATACGTGTATTTAGATAAGACGGAGAATATTTAATATCTACAACAACTGATTTCATATTCATAGAATAGCCGATCGAAAAAAAAAATGGTAATCATAAAGATAGTTCCGAAGAAGTCTTTGTGAATGGAAATGATGCAACCCAGTCGAAGAAGGATATGAAAGATCAATGTCAGCTTGATAAAAATCTGTCTGATACCATGTCACTGATGTTATCGGTTTATTCGAGTTACAATCAAAATCGAAAAATGATGAATCTGGAAATTTTCTTCAACTCTCTTAAAATGGTTTACATGCGCATTTTACAATGCGTTACAGTATTACAACAATCGTGATGCGTTTTTGAATCCCGTCACGCATTTAACTGGTTTAATTATCGATATTTAAACGCGTTTAATAATTAAAACATCGCGGTTGGTCGGCCGCCGAACCAAGACGTAAACAAGCAAACTTTAACGAGTTTTTAATTTTTACGACATTATCATATATGTAAAAAAAGAAAAAAAAATATGAAAATTAATGATCTGAAATCATTACCTCTTTTTTCCCTTTCGATTCGTGCAATGCGAATTATTTCTCCACCCATTTCTTTGAAGTGCACGCTTGAGAAGAGCCAGTCAGTAACCTGTGACATACTTTTTTTTGCAGTTTATGGTATTGGCAGAGAGTTATACGCCTTATGTATATATATTTTTTGTTATAAAAATTGCAATTTGTTCGTCGCCTTACGAAAAACATCTGTAAAACATTACGCATCAAAATAAATTCGTTTCTGCAATCCGCGTAAGAGATTATCATATTGACTTATATATTCTTATATAAAAATTCTCGGAGGCAAATTTTGAAAAGCATAAACTGATCCCCTTCACAAAAAAAGTGAAAAAATTCTACTGGAAGGTAAAAGGATTTCGAAAAAGAAAAATACGCTCCGGGGAAAATAAGAAATTTCCTAGATACACTTTCAGGACATCTCTCACTCCCCTTCCATCTTTAAAATATATGTAAATTGTGTATAGTTCAGTAAGTTGCTTTCTTATATACCACATCGCTAACGTAGTGCGCACATATTTTTTTTTTTTTTACTGGCGAATTTGTATGCGGAATATCCAATCGAATTTTACGTTTACAGATGTAAGCAGTGACATATATTTTAAATTAAACTTTATACTCATTCTGTATAATGTGGAAAATGTATTGATTGAATGCGGTACATCATTGCTCGGTATATAAACAGCGAAAATGTGAATCGAAATATTCGGCCATGCCATGTTATATCTTATCTTGACATTCGATTTGACAGCTTGCATACCGCGACAGAAGTTTCATTAATTTTGAAGGATTTGTTCCAGTGCAAATCGACTTTATTCGAATTGGTCTCTATCTATTTCTTTCGAGATATTTTTTTTTTGGCAGCTTGTTACATTTAGAATTTAGTAAACTCTGCCAAAATGACATCATCAAGTAGACATTACACTTGTTGGGAAGCCGCTTGCTGAGCGACAAAATATATATAAAAAAAAAATTTAAGTTAGTTGTTAGGCGATTTCAAACTCGAGTTTGATTTTTATCAAGATGAAGATCATTATCGACGGAAAATGGTTGTAAAGCATCGATTAATAGAAAATTCTCTCTTTTCTGAGAAAAATTTCCATGATGTATGAAAACTGGTTGTTAAACTAAGATGAAAAGTTGTTCCTTCACTTCAATGTTATTATTCACATGTTACTGTCGACGTTGCTCGGTAATTATAAGATAATCGGTAGCTTTACTTATTCGTTGTTTCTTTTTTCATGTATAGTATATAAATATATAGAAACGCAAAAGTTTGTAGGAGATAATCTGTAATTATTACTTCGCAAAACTTTATAAAAGAATATTAAATCGAAAAAAATAATTATTAAAATTAACGAGAGAATAATTGGACTTTTTGATTAGACTAAAATGAGGTTTGCTTAAAATATTAAAGAATGGAAACAAATTCCATTTTATGATGCAAAATATCGTCTTGGCAAGCAAAAAAATAAGTGAAAAATAATATAAATATATTTATTTAAATCACATAGAAGTTACTTCCTCACATCATGTTGAAAGTTTTCATTCTCATTCCAGACACTTCCTTCACAATACAACTTAGTGTCATGAATAACAAAAAGGTCTTTTCAACTTGTTCGAAGTTTTACATATTAAAGAATCTTCTTAAATATAATTTAACACGATAGGGTTTAAATAATGTATGGATCATAAAATAAAAATTAATAAGAGAGAGTGTAATTTGTTGTTACGAGAATGTTTTCGTAAGATTCGTGTCACGTGTTCGAAATTATTGCTTCATTTATTGCTTTGACTGAGAATTTTTCTCTCTCCTTCAGTCGTTGACATTGCACAGTAACTTAATCTGTTTCTGGCAGAAGTTTGCTTTTAACAGTAAGAAAATTACATTTCGATCAGATTAGGTTTAAACGTTCTCTTTAATTTATCTTGAATGGCCATTATTCATTTATACTCGAGAAATGTTAAAGGAATAATAACAATACCTTTAGAAATTCTCTTTTTGAAAACATTTCTAAACAGTTTTTTTTCGTTTGCCTTTGGGAATTTATTCAAATTTTAAGTCGCCAAATCTTCGTATTCTGCAACTGAACTTCGCCCTTTTGTCGATGGAAGTATATGTTTTTAAAATAACATTTTCTTAGTAACAAACAGCGTTTTATCCGAAAATCTACCGGTTGTCTGTTCTTTTTTCACGAAAAAAATCTCAGGAGAGTCGATGCTCTACTTAAGTATCTGGATTCAGTGCAGCTATTTTACTGATATCTGTACTCGGTTGATTTGGTATGAGAAAGGAAATGGCTGACAACTATGCCAAGAGATATGCTTTTTAATGGACAGAAAGTTGACGGATAATCTTTCAATATCGACATGTTTTAACTTTTAACAGAGCGTATTTAATCCGTTATTAGCTTTTATAACAAAAAAATATCAATAAAAATGATCCAGAAGAATGTAAAATTGTTCAGAGAGAGAGAAGAGAAAGAGAGAAGAAAAATAATGCACGCTTTCGATAAAAGCCGTAAAAGTTAAACCAAACAAAGCACAATTTTCGAATATAAATAAACATTTTCAATATTATATATGTAAATATTTACAAGTCATTTTCTGTATAAACATTAAAAGTTACTTCACAGATATGCTAGATGATGACATAACTTCTCCATAGTTTCGTCGACT
This sequence comes from Olivierus martensii, assembly GCA_000484575.1. NCBI lineage: Eukaryota > Metazoa > Arthropoda > Arachnida > Scorpiones > Buthidae > Olivierus > Olivierus martensii. Next base: position 32,300 of record AYEL01021740.1, read on the forward strand.
ATGTAGTTTAACGTTGAACAAATAATAAAATTTCTCTGGATTAACCTTTAAACTGTGTTTCGTTCATACTCTACACGAGTTTTCATTCATATTTTTAACGTTTTTCCACGTTTAAATTACGGTAACAAGTCGCACGAAAGCTATTTAGGAGATAAGAAGTTGTCTTCTCCTCTTAATTGTACGATAATTGGCGAGTAACTATCAAATATCGTATCTGCAGCTTAGATTCGTTTACCTATCGGTACAAATTCGCATATTTTATGTTGTTTTTGAATTTTTAATGAAGTAATTAATGCTTCCCGAGCGATTAAAAATAACCATTTCGTCGATATCGTTTTTTTTTTTAAATTAAATACCGACACGACTAATAGCCGTATTATCGGTACGAAAAAGTCAAATATAAGCTAATTAACTGTTTTTATAACCGAATTTCGGAGTAAAAGTTTGTTTCTGTTGCTGTTTTATTCTGTAATTTTATCGATTTTTATGTATAGAAAAACCCAGAGAAAAGATAAGGCAAACAATGTTTGATGAACTCTTTCTTTTTTTTTAAAGGTTTCAGCTATAAAACTTTTAGCAAAAATACATTTTCTATCGAGATTTATCCCCCTCTTTACAATTTTTAAAATAAATAAACAATGAGAACTATGCCTGTTCAGCACAATCTAGTAAGACAAATATTATTATTTCTGTAATCGTTCATCATTTGAATTTTATCGAAGAATATTTCTTTTTTTATAAGTTCGAGATAAATTAAAAAAAATAATAATATATCTTTCTTTCGATAAATCTCGATCGAAAACAATCCGAATCAACTGTTTGTAACGTGAAAAAAATCGACTAAAACGTTAAACTTAGCAAGAAACTCTTCCGTAATATAGAAAGACGTTAGAAAAAAATAAAAAAAATCGACTAATTTGACAAAAACCTTGCTTTTGCAGAAAAAGCTTTACATTCTCCGGTGATCGATCAACTTATATATACTTGGCACTAAGCAAAGTAGTTCGCTTTATTCGATTGTTATAAAAATTCACACAAAAAAAGTCGAAAAGTCTCGCGATTCTGGTTCTGATTAAAATTACTTAACTCGATTAATTTTATTACTACGCTAGTAACATTCATATACGCGAAAAAAAGCCATTTAGGTCGTTAATTACGATTAATGCACCATGCGCTCCGGAAAACGATAACGTCACGATGCTTCGAATTGCTCCAGATGATCTTTTCTTTTTTCTTTTCGTTGTTGTTGATGCTGTTATAAAAATAAAACATTCAGAAAAGAAGGCCGAAAGGTGTTATCGGATTGTTTAAAATTCAAAGAAGTAGACGTTTCTGTGCATAAATACGAAATCCTAACTGTTTGGTTCCGAGTCATATCTTAAAATGGCTGACTCTTAGAGCTCCAGTCACGTATCTGGCAGATCCAGTCAATATGCTACTACTGTTGCCTATCTGTATTCTGTATTCCCCTTTGGAATTTCCTCGTTTGTCTAATCTAATTATTTTTCGCTTTAAGTTTTCGTATTTGATATAAAATTATTAAATTTTCTCTTATATTTTAATTACTATTAAAACAGATACCGACTTACGATAAAATATACGAGTATATTTTATCGTACATACGGTATACAAATTGAGGTAAGAGATAATTAGTTATTTATTTATAACGATGTTATCTTCTAACATCAGGAACTTTCTAGAGATGCGGAACGAAAAAAAAAATCAACATTTCGAACGTAATACGGAATTAACGTGGATGCGGTTGCTATGGTAATAGGGAAGAGACAATCGAAAGAAAGAGAAGATGTAGAGAAATCATTAATAAGTCAGATAGCCAGATCTCAGACAGTTCTAATGAATTCTAAAACTCACAAACGGGATATTATAAACTGGAAAAACGATAAAAAGTAATCCGGAAGTTCAATTTAAAAAAAATCTCCGGAATTTTAAATAATAAAAAGCACGAATATGAACTTGGATTCTTCAAATTCCGCTTTTTTTTTCCAACTTTTCAATGGAGTTTCTTTCGAGCAATTGACGCGTTTAAGTACTCCCGATAAACGGATATTTTAATAACTGGTAATTAAACATTAAGGAGAAGAGTCGGATAATATTTAATTTAGTTAAATTTGTTAATTTAATACAGTCATTTGGCATAATATACACGAAAATCCTGAGAGAAACATGAAAGTTATCGGAGCAATATGGCATCGCGTCAGAAAGGTGTTGGATTATTTAATAACGTTTGTATTAGATTATTGTATGGCAACGTGCAGTTGGAGACTAGAACTATTTTGACTTATTATTGGCTTAATTTACGCGGATAAGGAAGCATTAACTGTAAGGATAAAAGCCGGTTTATTAGTTTGAAAACAGTGCTCGAAGATAGCGCTGCTTCGATAGACCTCTCGAGTTAACGACATCGCAGGTTCGAGAGATAGAAATTAATATCGATTCTTTCGACAATAGTAATTATGCGAACACGAATTCAGCCTAAGAATTACATAAAAAAAGGAGATAAAAAGCGTGAAGGTAATGGCCACCGTATAAAATATTTATCCGCGTACATTCAAGCTAGAAGATAATGAACAAGTGTCATCGACTCTCTCATTCTTCTTGCAGAAAAACCTCATACAATTTTCGTAATAGTTAGTATAATTATAGCACAATGTATCGATCACCAAGAGGTCGTCTTCCGGTGAGGAAGAGTACAACAAAATATCGTACAATTTCCTGAATTATCTGTTAGAAACGTTTAATAGTCTTTGGCAAACAATAACTTGAATATTACTCGTACAAAATTTATAACCTGAGTTACTGCAATCTGGAAATTGCTTCTAAAAATATTGGATTTATGCCAACCTCTATCCAACTTTTATGCATTATAAGGTATTAAAATTGCCCGTGTTCGATATACCTTAACTGTATGGCTTACAGATAAATCTCTTAAGAATTTTTCGGGTACTATTCAGATTTATGTAATTATAAAAAATTCAGTTTTCTTGCCATCATTTTAAATGTGTATTTTTTTTCCTTCTATTTTTCGTTATCTTCCTTCCGGTATAATAACGAAGCCAGTTCATATCTGACTTCCTGGAGTTCCCCACTTCACCTATTTTCTTTTCTCATTACTTCTTATTCCATTTGTGGATGACTATCCCTCTCACGTTTGCGACAAAAGATTGTTTTTTCGACATTTTGACATCCTTGGCAGAAAATCCAATTTCGACGTCGAAGAGATGATATTATGCAGAAATGACATCCATTCTCTCATCCTTCGCAATTAACGATAAGTTAAGAGATTTTTGGGGAGCTTTTGCACGTCACAAGTAACTACAAATAATCGTTTAACGTTAATTTTTATAAATTAACAATAAAAAAAAAAGTTTGATAGACTCACAAAAATGTTTTCTTGGTTACAACTCGCATCGTCGTTATAGGGATTAAAAATACATATTTATCGAATCTGTTTTATATTTATTTTAATAATCGATACAAAAATAATAACAAAATCGAGATTTTGTTGCGTGATAGTTTTAAACTCCCCACTCGATTAATTAAAACAACTATTATTGATCACGCGTAATTATAATGAATTTTTCGTGTTGGCAGAGGTCTATAAAAACTCAAGATATATAATTTTGCTATAATAAAAAGAAATAAAAAAGATTTTCGGTAACATATCATGCTTTTGTACATGTAATCTGTAATATATTTTGACTTTCTCCCTTTTTTTTTACTTTTTTTTGCGTTTCGTTAACTTCCACTAACATCGTTATTTAATATCTTGATTGCTATGCAAGTAAAACGTAATTTTTAATGTCTTACAATTAATTAATTTTATTAAACAGTTCCAGAAGCTATAGCGTAGTAAGTAAAGTTCTTTAATTTCTGTTCTCCTCCTCTTCATTTTTAATAATTCCTATATTCTTATTGTCGAAACGGACGTATGATATTATTACGAACGAGAGCATCTTTAAAAGTTTTGTTTTCAACAACTGAATGACGTTTCTTTTTACGAAAAACCGTATTAATTAATGTTTAGAAGTAATTTTCGAAGAGGAAAAAAAGATACAAACAAACATTTCCGATACTAAAATTTATTATCTTTTTTTTATAGTGCGATTCTCGAGTAAGATTCCAATCGAACTGAAGTGTCTAGCTTTAAGATTGCAATGTCAACTTTGCCATTTGTATATTTTTAAATGGCAATTTTCGTTTTCTGGGATTGTAGTTGATTTTCGTGCGCAAAGAAATAATAATAATAAAAAAATTCAACGACATTAGAATGGGAATTGTGTAAAGAACTGACATATCGCTGTCGTTCCGGATAAAATGCCATTCTCGTATTCGAGAGGTGAATTGCATTTTATTTTTTTAAGCGTATTAATATACATTCGATTATTATTTTTTTATTAAAATTAACGCACAAAAAAAAAAAATCCTAGAAAATTTTATAATGACATAAATTACTCGTATCTGTTGCTCTTTTGCAACGATTTGTTAAACAACCATGCAGAGGTAGAGTTTTCAAAAGGTAACAAGATATTACCAGTTATAATCGTAAATTTTACGCCTTATCTAACGCCAGAGCTAGAATATAGTTTAAAAAGTCTAAGAGGGAGTAAAAAAAGAAAAAAAAAAATGTATTTTTAACATCGTAATTTTTAAATATTCACAATAAATCAAAGTTTTTAATCCGGGGGATGACTGCACTCTGCGGATTATTCGAGAGAAGTTTGGATTAGACGTTTTTCGAGTCATAAACAATCTAAAATTAGTAAGAGAGGATTATAATAAATAATAATTAAACGAAGTTTCGCGTTATAATTAAACTGATGATTAGGAAATAGAAAATAATTAATGCTAACGAAGATCGAGCAATATTCCGTAAACAGATCTTCAGTTGAAATATGGCATCTTAGATCACATTGACAATCAATCCAATTAGACAGAAAAGACTAAATTTTCCGAGTTATTACCTTGAGTTAATTGGCTGTTATCTTTTGCTTTTGAAGAATAACAGCAGACAGATACTCAAGGATATCCGAAGCAAATGAGCACACACAGAACGAAAGATGGATAAATCGCCATTTATTGTAAGAAGAAACATCATCGAAATAACTCGTCTAATAAAGAACATGGTTAGGATCAATTTACACACGATAAAGTCATTCGATCTCTTCGAATTTTTTTACGAAAATGGAAACTAAATGGCACAAAATTGCCTAAAATGAGATCTATCAAAATTTTACAATTCAATATTCGATACCGTAAGTGTATCGCGCTAGAAAATTGTTTTAATAATTTTATATGCTAAATTATCTAACAAGAAATGAAAGAAAACCTGCATAAATTAAAAAATAACGAAGTAAATTTTGATAAGCACCGATAAGCATTTTTATAGTGAGGCATAAATAAGAGAAAAAAATTAAAATATAAATATATATAAAAATTTCTAAACAGGGTCATTTTTTGTTTTCTTCTTCTCCTCTTCGGCTTTAAAATTCAATAATATGGAATTGGAAAGATCTCGTAAGTAATCTCTAGGCAAAATTTTTATTTTACTTTTTTTTGGTCTTTGCAAAATACAAAGGCAAAAACTTCTCTTCCTTATGTGAAACGTCAATAATCCATAATCGAGTTCTTTGTCTTTGTTATTCTACAGAATGAAAAGAAATGACTAATGGCTTGTCTTTTAATAGAATTATTGCTTTTCAATCAATAAATTAATAACGCCATTGCACAGAAATTATTTTCTTCTAAGGAATTACCTCATTTTAAGTTTCGAAACGACGTCCGAAGGAAAAAAGGAAAGAAAGAAACAAAGGAACTCTATTTGTAATAATTCTCTTTATATCCATTATTTATCAACGGAAAAAAATGAAATCAGATCTAAGAAAATTGTTATGGTAAACGTTTTTCAGACATAAATAACTTTTTAAAAATGTAATAGTACTGTTTCCAAACCACTCGATAAAAATGAATGGTACGTAATCTTTCGCTCTATGTCTAAAATAAAATTGGATTTCGCGTACGTTTTAAAATATAAAGAATTAGAAAATTGTATTCTAAAATCCACATTTATCAGAAAACCGTAACGCGTGTATAAATTTTAAGATTATGAGAATTAATGCGAGATATTAAGAAAAGCTTCGATACGCATTCGCACATAAACTCGATTAGCTACAGTATACTGCGCTCGACTATAAATATATAATTGAGTAGTAATATTTAATGAACGGCATGTAATGAATATATAACCACTGAAATCGCATCGAATCCGTATCGATAAAATCGATTAATTATCGAATAAAATTAATTTCGATACAAAAATCGTTTGTATTATTTTAAGAACGATTTTTAACTTATTTTTTTTATGAACGATTTTTAATGCGATAATGACTGAGACGTGCAATTTTCTGTGATATGGAGAATAGATATTATCTGCATGTTCTGTATAGTTTTCTTTCACAAAATTCTTATGGGGTTATTAATACAAAAAATAAGTTTCGACGAAATAACAAATTGTTTTGGAGTTAGAATTATTATAATTATATGACATTTATAACAATTTTCTTCTAGAGTCGAAAGAAATATTTTAATCCCCGATTTGTTTTCTTTTTTTAATAAAAATAATCAATTTTAAGAGAAAATAAATAAGATAATAAATCAGTTCTTAAGTGAAGTTTTTTATGGTGTAATTATTTGCTGAAATAAGAAACCATCGAATAGGAAAAATTGTTTGCATAAGACAAAAACAAAAAGCGGGTCTTAAAAAAATCTTTTATTGCATTTTGTAAGTGAAAAAATATAAAAACGTGTTTACTCAGTTAGAATGAAAGAATTGGCATTTTTTATTCTAATTTCTTTTTTTTTGCGTGACATTTACTAACCGATTTTTGATTTTATGAATGAACAACCGCCTTTCAACTGGAAAGCAAAGTTCCCAACAAAAGCGCTGGAAAGGAGAATGTCCAAGGTCGACTACACAATATTAAGTAAATTTGAAGCATCTACAGCATTATTAAAGTAAATCTTATCCAGGAATATAGATTGAATGGAGTTGCCCAACTGCAAACATAAAAAGCGGGGATAATCTCCTTCGAATAGTCTAACCATTACAGAGTTTACGTGTAAAAAATCTCGGATTTCTCGATTTAAATTCCTTAATAGACTGCTTAACGAATTAAATATTCCTACCATTCTTCTCCTATTATTAATTAAATTTAAAAAGATTAAAAACTATATTCTAAACCATTAAAAACACTTGAACGAAAACCATTCATCCTAAGAAACTTAACCATCATAACGAGTTTAAATAAGTCGAAGAGGAGGAGGGGGAGAAAAAAAATCAAATTGGATAACTTAGAACAGCTAATGCCACATTTATTTGACATGTGGAAACGAGAAGAGGTAACATAAATTATTTAATTCAGTTTTGGAAATCGATGAACTCTTCTACTGCTTTATCTTTAAGCCATTGTTACAAACAAAATGACTAAATATTCATTATTCGCAGAGAGCAATGCGTGGTTACCGATCTAATCTTCGCACATCGCCTTATTCTAACCTGTTTCCGTAGCAAATTTATTTAATCTTTACCCATTAATCCACAATTCGCGAAAAATTACGCGTAAAAAATACGCTCCATTCATCGATAAGCACCATTCATGTGCAACTGCAAAGCAGAAACCTTACGATATATAATTCGTGACGTGTCAAGAAATTAATGTCCGAAGAAGACTAATTAACGCTTAATTAATTTATTCCTTCTTTCGACAGTTTTATGTAAGATGCTGGCATGCGAATCACGTAATCTACGTTATATATGTGCCAAGTTTTTAATTAAATTATATCTTAATTAACGATTTCTTATAATCGATTTTTTTTTCTTTCTTTCTTTAAATCTAAGAATAAAAACAGTAGCGTATAAATAAATAAATGCGGTTGAAATATTTGAAGTAGTTTAACTTAAAATGATAAAAAATAAATGAATTCTGTTAACTGTTGACTGTTTAAAGCTTCAATTTAAAGGTTAAGACACGAAAGAAGTCAACTGGGATGTAATAATTATTATAAAACAGATAGGAAAAAAGTAGCAGGATTAAATGATTAAGTATTTTTAATGATGACGTGTTTTGGTAGATTAACCTGTGTACATAATATTAATTATATTTAAAAAACCAGAATGTTCGGATAAATTCGTATTTGTAAGATTTATCGGTTTTTATTAAAGAAAAATGTGCATTATATTATAGAATTGATGTCCACGTAATGCTTGACAATCAATTCTACATAATAAAGTCATATTTTATAGAAAATCGAAGAATAATCTAGCGAAAGAAGCGCTCTTAAAAATTAAAGTATGACATATACTGTGTGGATTGGATATAAAATTTTGAACCACGAATCTTCTTCAGAAATTTTTGAAACAAGAATAAAATGCCATTATTTTATCTTGAATGAAAAATATATAAAAAATTCGAGCCTATTGTGCATTATTTAAACATTATCACTGTTCTTTTTTTTTTGTTGGTCGGGCATTTTGGTAAGTGATGGAACGATGGATTTATGCCAGAGAACTCTCTTACTACTAGATGATCGTCGTTATTATGCCGAAATTAATCATAAGTTGAAGAATGATATATAAATCTATAAAGAAAATTACGATTAATCATTATATTTGTCAACTAAACGGCATCAGGTTTTGATGGAAATTTCAAATACTTTTCGGTTTTATTCCTCTTTCGTTCACGCCGAAAATGAATTTTTGTGGAAATTTGCCAATTTGCGTCAACTGGTACCAACATTAAATTTCGATTTTTATATTCATATTTAAGCAATGCAATTCTTATCAGTTCTTTTCGCCTGGAAAATGAAACATCACCGGAAATCGGCAATATGTATTTTTTCTTTATTATCATCATTTTTTTCCCTTCCGCGTGTTTTGAATGATGACTTCTTTAAATTCGTTCAATGTTTCCAGATAGTTACCTGACTGCAACACTGTTCGCTTTTCTTCCCGTCTTCAATCATAGTTTCTGTTATGACAATCAACGTAGGCGATTGTGTATCGGATCTGAAGATAAACCATATATCTCATATCCTCTGCATCGGCCAGAAGTCCATTTATCCTGCAGGATTGCTACTGACACGTAGACTATATTTTCTTCGCTGTAGTTGATTTTATTCTCGTTTATCCCGATACTTTTATTTCTGTTGTTTGCACAATTAATAAATATTGACTGAGAGATGATGTATAGAAAATATGATTGAGAGAAGTCATTTTCGTTTGTTCTGGATTATATATATATTATTTTTTTATCAGTGAAGAGAAAGTTAACTAAACTTCGTTTCACTTTACCAATTTTATCATGGGCCGTTTAATATCCGCAATAAATTCGATTTAATGGGAGAAGAATAGCACGTTAAAGTTGCTCTGCACAATTACATCTAGTGCACAGTCAGTTTAAACTTGTGGCAAAAGGGAATTTTCGGAATAAAATCTGCTCCTATTTCCTGGATAAAATTGCATTTTAGAAGTTTATATCTGTTCTATTGAACACTTTCAAGCAGGTCTCAAATTTTAGGATGTTTATATCCGACTTATTCCGGAGACGAGTTCATTGTAAAGAATTATTCGATCATCTTACTCAGTCTGAAACAAGTTTTTTTTACGAGGAAAAAAAAAGTCGCAAACTATTTAATATTGTTCGCAAATAACACTTTCTTTGCCTGGCATTCGAAGAAATGATGCATTGTTATTGATTGCGGAGTTAAACCATCTTAATAAATAATCACCTTTTATTTTATTATTATTACATAGAACAATTTTTACTCGAATTTCTGTAAATGTATATGTACACACATATATAAATGCAATAATTAGATTTTAATTAGCTTCTTCACGTGGTCAATAAAAGTCGTGTACCTTTGACATAATCCAGCCTCAGCAACACATATCTCAACCCCTAACATGGCTTGCAGTGGAGTGATAAATGAATGATGTTCTAATTAAGAACATCGTATTCCCCATACCAAGTTGGAATTTCATGAAGGACACCGAAAACTGTCCTGAAGATTCCAATATGTAATAACTACTATCTGTATCCTATATCGATTGGTTGTTTGTTTTTGGATATTACACGACATTTCCGAAGGAACCAATCTAAGAAAAAAAGGAAGAATATCTACTTATAGAAGTATCACATAATCGTTAGTGAATTTATTCAGACATTGTGCTTATACAAATAAGAATTCTAGCAGAAACATTAATATTTCGTTAGATCAACCTAAGTTTGTTGATTCAAGCAAACAAACTGAGCGAGGTGGAAGTCAAGAACCGCATCGAATAATGTTTATATAATGATAACTCGTTTATTTCTTTCTATTTTTCTTCAAAAAATTAACCGTACGACTCCGTACATAATTAATGTTTCCGTTCAAACAGTAAATGCTTGATTAAAATTAACCTTTTATATAAATTTCTAGTGAATTTATCGCTTCCGGATTTTAAAAATATATATATTCTAAATTATAAAAGTGGATAGGAAAATAATCTCGACGAAATAATGGGAAAACATCTGCAGCAAATCTGGTATGGGAGAAAATTAAAATACGAGTGGTTTCTGTTTACACAATGGCGAGTTTTTAGACGTTTCCGGAGTTTATTCCAAGTTTTTTTTTTTCTATGCGTAGCAATTTTGACAGATACGAGATGCGTTGCGATTACGACGCGCTAACGACGTATTCGCGATAGACAAAGAGGAGAGAATTGCGATTACTTACCCACTTCTAACACAATAGTAATTATTTTATGCCAGCTTCACATCTCCACTCGAAGCTAACGGTCGAAGCAATATTGTGTAATTCGGCTTGCCTATCAGAGGTGCCTCGACTGTCCTGCAGTACTTAGGATCGAAGTGCCGTTCTCCTCGCAACGCTAGTGCACATAGCTCGACTGTCGGTAGCGCCGCTCCGTGCCAGAACAGGTAAACGAGGCTCGGGTCATCCGTTCCAATTTGTCAATGGACCGCTTCGAAATCTTTTCCAAACATCTTCCACCTTCTTAAAGATGGCGTCCGAATCCATCCGAAAACGTAGAAAGTCTACAAACAGTAATTTTTCTATACCACATGCATTATTTTTCGGCTCTAAATATTCGATAATCCGTCTTATTAATTGCAAACTCTTCTAGGGGAAAGTAATTGTTAAAAAAGGTGCGAAAGTGGTCAAGAATTTTTACACGATTATCCAAAACAGCATGAATTTTAATTCCAGTATTCCTATACAGATAAGAATGTCTGCCGGTTTCCGATCTAATGAATTATTAAGCGCGCATCAAAATTCAAAACATATTGAATATTTTTCCGATATATCATTTTTAATAAAGTAGGAATGCGCGGCGTGTTTTAAACTTTATATTTGGTGGCTAAAGAAGACAACTTGTTATATATATAGTAACCGTCGAGTGACAGAAGAATCAACTAGATGCAGCAATTTGAGAGGATATCTTAATTCGAGAGAGAGAGAGATTGGTGAACTGGCCAAGCGATGCACTGTAGGTCAGTCAATTGTCAGCGCACGCCAACCCAAATGTCTCTCGGTGGAGATGTTGCTGTTGCAGAATCGATCGACTGATACTCTCCACCGAGCTTCACCTAACAATAAAAACTAAAATATTATTATACTTGAGTCGGCAATTTTTGGTTTTTACACCGAAAAGTCGTGGCTTGCTTGCGGCTATTTAAAAATATGTTTTTTGATTAGTGGTTTCTACTCTTTTACAACATAGTACAATTTGAGTTAAGATTCGTTCTTTAGCTTTTTGTCAGATTGTCGGTAACGGCAATCAATTACTGGTTGAGTGACCATATTATAAAAATAGCCAGAAATTGCATATCTTACTTTTTTTTTCCTACTGTACCAGATCGAATGTTCGCCAATTTTTATAAGTAACACCATATCGTCAGTCATTAAAGATGAGTTAATAATAAAAAGTTTTATATAATTCATAAATTAGAATATTCATATTTAATAAATTCTTTGCTTGTCTACGGCGAATAATTTCATCTATTAATATTTTTTTCTATTTTAATAATGCTTTTAGATAAACATGTTTATGATACTAACCAGTAAGCTCATTAAATATTTCCAAAGCTATAAATAATTAACGTAAATTGAAAATCCAACTTGGCTCGAAATAAATAAACATTATTTTTTTTATCGGTTACAAATTTCTGAAATACGAAAGTTGACATTAATATTTTCACGTTTTTAACGTAATATCCGAAGCGAAAATTTCGCGTGTAAACAAAGATTAAAAAGTGAATTTTAGCAGCTTCTGTAAAACGTGCATTGCAGTTCACGATTTTTTTATTTTTTAGATAATCGATGATTATTTCACGAAACGATAAAAAGGAAGGAAGGACGAGTCAACAATAAAAATAATTTAACGTTTTAGCAATTTTTATAACAACTTGTTACCGTATCCATCGGGAAAATGTGCGAAAGAAATTATGTGATAATTAATGCTAATGATGTTTAAAATGCGATATTTTATATCTAAACATTGTTGACTTTGATATATGTGACACAGTCGAGCTTTCGAGGAAAAATGCGTGAGATATAAAAATTTCTCTCCATTTAACATTGTGTCGGTTTGGACGCCCGATTTGTATAGAATATATATATAGCGCACTTTACGCTTGTAATGTTATGTTTCGACTGGAAACAGATTTTGTATTATTTTCTTACAATGGTAACATGTTTCTTGAATGTTTTATTGAGAACTAAAATAGAAAAACATATATTAAATTATCTTAAAGTCGAATTGATTACATGCTTATGAAATTTTTTTAAGGACAGCGAACGTAATCAGTCTAAAATTTATCCAAATTCGCATTTTATCCATAAATATTTAAGAATAAAAGTTATAATTATTAAATACAATTTTTTATGACAAGATGTAGAATTTATTAATTAAAAAATCGCCTGTTTTATACATTCGAAGACAATATTGCTACAAATTGAAAAATAAGCTGAAGTAAGTAAGAATATAAGTGATATCTCTGTTGCTGGTTGTCATTTCTCTTAGGATATATATTATATACACTATCTATTTTTTCCTGTTTTTTGTGATAGATTTCGTGGCACAGCTGTCATTCTTCAAATGAAAATCCCCAGGACAACAACAGAATTTGCCATCATCGATAATCATGTTGTTACGGTTAAACTGTATATCTTCGTTCGATTAATATATATACCAATTTTTAAGAGAAAGGAAAATAATGCTAAACAGTAAGTTGGACAAACAGGATTGTTTCTTCTTCATTTCCAATTAATATAACGACATCAACGATATTCGGTCTTCGAAATTCCATATTAAAATATATATATATACATAGAGGTACTTAAAAGAACAGAAAGATATTCATTAAAATCGGAATATGAACGAAAGATATCGCAAAATGTTAAGTATTGTTCAATAAAAGTTTTCTAAACATAAATAGGAAATAAATATTTGTTTTACGTTACTGAAATGATCAAAAAAATTTTAAATAACGTCGCAAGAATGAAACCAAATAAAAATAGTAATTTAATTAATAAGCTACGTGAAATTTAAATAGAGAGAGAAGCTTTTTAGATACAATTTATTTAATATTTGTGATGAGAAAATAGACTCTTTGGATGTCAATGTACTGGAGTAATTGCGACCTGAAAAATTGTTAATGCTTTTAAGATATACCGGTGATAACACATTAACAGGTTGTAAACAGATTGCAGCCGTTAATGAATAAATTTCCAGAAAAGAAACGAGTACGAAATGAATTTAAAGCCATTAATAACAAAATAATGAAGGTAGAAAGATGAATGTTTAACAGTTTTAAAGCGTAACGTTTAAACGAATGACCACTTTCAATAATTTAACAGGCACAAATAAAATAAAACTTAAAGGTTTCTGATAAAGTTTCATAGTTTTCTGTTCTCCATATTTGATTGCATTTTTCTTTCTTAGTTATAAAAAAGAAACTGCAATCAAATATGCGAACAATTATAAAAGTTTAAAAAAATGCTTCACTATAAACGAAAAGCGAATTTTAATATTGTTTACTTTATGTAAACATCTAAAAAAAAAGCAGAAATCATATTAATCTACTTTGAACGTTCCATATGTAATATTTGCCAATGGTATCAACGATAAGAATGAATTTAAAAATTTTGCGACTTTTTCGAGTTTGAAGAATCTTATAATCCTTCCAAACAATCTACGAATTCTCTTATTACACGTATAACCATAACAACAAAATACGAAACAAGGAGCGAGTTGTAATGCCACATAATGAATTCTTATTCATTATAATATTTCTACTATCTGAACTATTCGAATACTGCCATATGAATTTGGTTAAAATTAATCTGAATGACTTAGTATAGTCAGTATAGTCGAAGAATGATCGTATACGCGTAAATTCATGAATAATGCGTGTAAAGAAGCTTTTATTTTATCATTGCCACCATATTGTTATCATAAATAACATAAGTGACCTTTTTAAAAGCACAAAATATGAAAACAAAGAAAATATATATCAGAATATGTTAGAATGAATAAAGTCAAATTTTAGGCGAAATTCGATTGATGGTGTATTTAGGAATTTTGAATTTTAAACGTTTCCTAAATGAAGTGCCAATGGCCACGTTCAGCAGACTCAACGGTTCTAAGTGAGCAGATGAGTTGTAGCGGTAGCGATTGGTGTATCTGTTGAACGGCAAGTTGTAACAGGGTACGCGATTATTGAAAGAAAGTGAAGCCAGTTGTAAACATCATTAAATATTGTATACTTTATATATTTTCATTTGTTCCTTTGGATTAATAACATCCATGGGCGCAGCCATTTTGAAATAACTCAATATGTTGGATAGTGGCCTAAATGAAATCCGCTACCAAACGTGACGTCACTCACTCAACAAGTTCCGATAGTCCGCTACCTTTGAAGAAACGTTCAACAGAAAATCTCTCAACTGTTCCACAACAGTTGAATCTGCTGAACGCAGCCAATGTAACATGACGAAATCAGAAGAGAAAATTTCTTTTTAGATTCATATCCATCCATATTTTTACAATAATTCTAGAA
The DNA here is from genome assembly GCA_000484575.1 of Olivierus martensii. NCBI lineage: Eukaryota > Metazoa > Arthropoda > Arachnida > Scorpiones > Buthidae > Olivierus > Olivierus martensii. Next base: position 47,437 of record AYEL01021740.1, read on the forward strand.
AAATGTTGATTGCATCTTCTATAAAAACAATTCTCAGTAGATTTCCAAGACTAGTTACTTCTAAAGATATCTAAAAGTATCTACATCAATATATTCTATGTCGTCTATATTGCGGATGTTTCTTCAATTTAAAGTTTTTATATATTTACTGTATAGTTTAAACATACTGTGATATTCAATTTTGTAAAGGAAAAAATTCAAAATAGATTACACGAATTTTTAGTTTTCAGGTGATAGAAGAGTCTCTAATTTCTGTCTTCTAATTGATTTACACCAAATAAGAAGTACAGAATGCTTGCAAGGTTAATAGTTATAGAAATTTAACTGAAAATTAAGAAAATGTTTTAATATTTAGATATATTTATATTTCAAAAATCAGTTTTAATTAATATACTCTAATCACAAATGATATTCTTGAAAAGATTCCAACTAGAATGAAAACTGTTCTGCCAGAATATGACAAATCGAATCTGAAATTAAAAATACATCACTGATAAAAATGGCGAAGGGAATCTTAACGCTTTAACTGGATTTTATTGGAAATTTTTAATATTTTCAAATTTTAAAAGTTTATGCAAATCATTTTGACTGAAAATTTTTAAAGTTTCTGTTAAAAGCTATTTTTATAATTTAAAACCATAATCTGCGCCCATATTTTTACATATGATCCATTCATGCCAATATTTTTATAATTTCTGGTTGAACTGAGTTGTCACCCATATTTTACACATGGAAATGTTCAAGAATTCGCCCAACCTAGACAGTCTAGTTTAATAAAATTTTATAATCAACTTTACTTAAAAATCAGAAATTAGTAGTAATAACGGCACTAATGAGTACCAGCAAAAAATAGGCAGGTGGAATATGGTTTTCAATTACTTAACTGAAAAATTTAGTTTTTTGCCGAACTTTCAAAATTCTTCAGAATCAAAATGATTTGTATAATCTTTAAATTTTTAAGATTTAATTTCTAAAAATTTCCAAGAAAAACATTTAAAGCATTAAGATTCTTTTATCATCTCATTTTTTATCAACGAGTCTTTTTTAAATTCATATTTATTTTTATTTTTTTATTCTCCGACAGAGCATTTTTCTTTCTATACTTCTTGTTTTTTCGATATATTTTTTAAAGATAGATTTTGGTAATAAAGTTATTAAAAATAATATATTATATGAATTCATCAGTATTAACCTATAACATTTTTAAATTATAAAATATTATATACGATGTTGATGTGAACTCAGTACCACCACCCACTCCCACATCCGTAGAGAGAAGGGAAGAAAGATGATTGTTCAACTTGACCGGGATTTCATCCGAAAAAATCAAGGGAATGTCTTGATTCGATTCAAATCCTTTATCGCTTGAATTACTGGCATCCCTGTATCATGCCTTATACTGACTCATATTTGATTAACATGTCTATCAATTTCGAATTTATCACAGAAAATCCGAATGTCCAGATAATAAACTGATAACGTTTTAAAATCAATAATGGCTAACCATTAATGGATTTAAAGTTGTGTAGAAAAGTCGTTTAATGTATTCAAATTACAAAAAAGTACAGTTATGATTAAATAATAAGCTTTCACAAAAACACATAAAAAGTGACGGTTATAGAAGTTGCTGACATATATAATTTTGTTGTGGCAATAACTTTAAAATACAGTTATGATTAAATAATAAGCTTTCACAAAAACACATATAAAAAGTGACGGTTATAGAAGTTGCTGACATATATAATTTTGTTGTGGCAATAACTTTAAATACAAATTTTTCGGCTGCAGTCGTCCCGGAGAAGACAAAATTTTAAAAATAGCATTCTCGAAGGTCTTGCTTTGAAGAGTCGCATCAAAATTCGTCCACTTAAATTTAGTGCGATTAAAATGCCATTACATCTACATGGAAACATTCAACAATATAGTAGATGCAATTATTCTCTTCGACATATTGAAAGTCGATTGCATTGGAAGATTCATATATTCGAATGTTTAAAAAAAGGGATAATCTAAATATATTAGTTTTTCTTTTTTTGATATTGCTGATGATTGCTTACATTTAATATCTAAACAATCATCAATAATAAAGAAGATGGAATTGATAAAATAGCTCAAAATAAATAAATTTGCACAAATTTTTCGCGAATTATTAGACTATAGCTATAAAAAATGTAATTTATATAAAATTATCAAAAAATTATAGCAGAATATTGTAAAAAATTGCAATTATTATTAACATGATCTTATAATATGTGCTACTATTATGTAATACCATTCTGAATGCCGAAAATTCCAAAAGTATTTTAAATTTATTCGAATTTTGCAATATGTGTTTAAGATATCAGGACAAAATTGTTATCATACCCCTTTCAACGAAAGATGAGCTTGCCTTATATGGTAAAAAGCTTATGGATTGCAAAGATCAATTCATCTAATAGAATTATCGGTTTCTATTTCGTTCATCCAATAGCAGTTTACTTTTCATCATCGCTAATAATCTGAAATGTTTGTTATCTTTTAAAAATTGCTAAATTAATACTTTACATTTCAAGGTTAGGTTATTAAATATTAAATTAAATCTCTAATAACTTAAAATTAAATAAATACAACGAATGACGTCATCGTCCTTTTGTATTTAACAGTAATGGCGGATAATACAGTTGTTTGTAAGGATAATGGAGGTAAGAGATAGATGGAGATGGCACGACGTCACTAAACTTGAAGCCAGCTTTGGGTTGACCAAGATGGCCGCCTTTCGATCATAAAAACTCGGAAGTTTGATCTTAAAATTCTAATAACAATCTTTTTTCATGATAAAACCCCTTTATAATAAATGAGACCAAATATTAAGACTTAACTATATAATATACGTAACAAATTTTAATAAGCGTAGCTCACAATTTTTCGGCCCTAATCCTGACGTGCGTTCATTTAAATTATCTTCACCGTACCGGAGCAACACGCTCTAAACTGCTCCCGTGTCAGTTCTGACGTTTAACATTTTAGATGAACGCACACTCAGTTTTTCGGCGCACTCAGGTACCGCAATTTGGTGTCAGAAATTTAGTGTCGAAAAACACGAAAGTTTCGTCAAAAAGATCCCCGAACCCCCACATCATTATTGCATGCATTTTATGCTAAAAAATGTTGAGTTATGAAAAAATAACAAACACAAATGGAGTAAATAAAATTGTATTTTTTTGACAAAGATTATAATAAAACAATAAACAAGGGCATAATTACACTATTAATAACAAATAATAGTAATAATAATACCAAATGATAAAATATAAGCTAATATTTTACATTACTTGCCACAATGCAATAAAATAGTTTGATATATGAATGCTTATTGAATATTTCTAATGTTTAAGCTTAGAATCTGCTTCAATCTTAAATTATTACATATCTTTAATCACTACTAAATCGATACAGTTGTTGTGAATACAACAGCAGCATTAATTTCTTATTTTAAAGCAGTAAGAGTAAAATTTTTCCAAAAGTAATATTTCCTCACCTTTGAAAACTAATCGCCGGTAGCTACATTGTACGTTATTTCCTACCTTCTATTACCTCGTATTTGCTCATTCTTACATCCATACGCTAAACAATATACGCTAATAATGCAAAAAAAAATAAAATAAAACAGAAAAAAACACCACAAATAGCAAGAAATGTATTCAGCTAACAACTCAGCAGACATGCTTCCTACAACGTAACTACCGGCAATTGGTTTTGACTGGGTCTGCCAAGATCAGCTACCTCGCTTTAGCTGCTGACCACTCATTGGAGTGTTCTGTCCAGTCTATATAAAACTCTTTGCTTATCAGCCCAAAACCAAACTGCTGACCAGAAGCTAAAACGAAACCGCTGGGAACATTGCCAGATCCAAGTGCGCTGCTTTGTTAGCTGAATACATTTTTTTTTGCTATTTATGGTGTTTTTCCCTGTTTTTTGCGTTATTGGTGTATATTGTTTAACGTATAAATGTAAGAATAAGAAAATAGAAGGTGATAGAAGGTAGGAACAGCTCCTAGGAGAGGGGCCCCATCCTATCCCATCATTCCCAGCTGGGAATTGGCCTCCGGCCATTTCCCAGCTAGGAATGATGGGATAGGATGCCAACTCTTCTTCTTCTTTTTTGGGTAATATGGATGCCAACTCTTACGAGACGGTATAATATAAAAAGGTTCTACATTTTGACCGCCTGATATCAATGACGATCGCAAAATTTTTTACGAGTCCGTCACACGTATGAGTAGGGGGGCTTCAAATTTGTCTTGTCCCAGTTGAAAAATTTCCCTCAGAGGCCCTGGATTAGGTTAGATAAGTTATGTCGCCATATCGCACGGGGCCACTTATAGAGCCCATCGCAGGCTGGCCAACACTCATGATGGGATCAACTGGATGGTTGATGGATGGAGGTTCAACGGGTCGGGCCCGGCCCCTCCTGAAAAACTGGAGGTGTGGAACCCGGATCCTCCAAGGTAGTAAGCCACAGCGTTATCACACGGCCATTCGGCCGACCGGAGGCCCTGACTAGGAAATACCTTTCATCTGGAGATAGAACTTTTCGAAAGTGAGGAAATATTATATTTGGCAAGTTTTTACTGGTACTGCTTTAAAATAAGAAATTAACAACTGTATCGATTTATGATTAAAGATATGTAATAATTTAAGATTGAAGCAGATTCTAACAAGTAAGCTTAAACATTAGAAATATTCAATAAGCATTCATATATCGAACTATTTTCTTGCATTGTGGCAGGTAATGTAAAATGTTACCTTATATTTTATTATTTAGTATTAATAGTCTTATTATTTGCTATTAATAGTGTAATTACGCCCAGTGGCGGATTAAGACCGGTTGAGGCCCAGGCACAGAAGAAAATATTGGGCCCCTTAAAAAAAGAGAAAATCAAGAGAATAAAAATATATATTAATCATATTTTTAAATAAATAAAACATATTATGTACTGTTTATATTTTGAGTAGCAAAAGGTGAAGTAGTTTACTACCATGGTCACTACATACGTTTCGCAGTGTTGTCAGTGTAATATTCGTATCCGGCATACGGTAATTGTTTGTCATTGTATTTGGGCTTTGGTTATTAATGAAAATAAGCGAATAGAAACATACTATCAGGTTTTACTATTGATTAAAAACTTCTATGTAATTATAATTGCATTAGAAAAATGTGTAAGTTGGGGTTTTCGAATCCCCAGAAGTTGGGGCCTCGGGCGTGCGCCCGCCGTTAAATTCGCCTCTGATTTTACGCCCTTGTTTATTGTTTGATTATGTATTTTTTTGACAAAGATTTATTTTATTTATTCCATTTGTGTTTGTTATTTTTCATAACAACATTTTTTTAGCATAAAATACAAGTAATAATGTTTTTTTTTTTTAATAAATTCCTCGATGATGTTAAATCTATTTTTCTCCTTCCTCGAATTATTAATCGATTAGGAAAATGCGAAATTTTGAGTATTTTGAATACTTTGTCCGAAATTATCGAAAACGTGTATTTATAAAAAATTATTATATTAAAATGGTTTAATATTCTATATATGGGTACTACACCCATTTTATTAACTATTACGATCTGGTCATCAAAATAAATTAGCTTTGTCTAACCACCAAAATAAAGTCAATTTACTATAGCGTTGAATGTATGTTCGCGAAAGTAACCTACCAGGAACGGACCTCGCTTTTCTAATATTGAGTGCTCTCCTCAATCTGTATAAAAACTACTTGTGATAACCAACGATGTAGTTAATATCTGACTACTAGTGCAGTCTATCTAGTAGTAGGATATACAGTAGATCAGGGGTCGGCAACCTATGATCCGCAGATCACCAAGTGACCCACGAGAACATATGAAGTGACCTTCCAAAGAATTTGATTGCAAATCAGATTTACACTCATTAGTTAAAAATTGAATCCTGAAGAAAAATTTTTAGTACATCAGTGGCAGATTTCACGGGCGTAGTGACAATACAACCACACTTATAATTTAAATGTAGACTGACCGAACTCATTTTGGTTTACTGAGCAAACCGATCCGAACCCAAAATGTGAACTCTCAATATACTAAAGTCTGACCCGCGATAAAAAAGGTTGCTGACTACTGATATGATCGCTGTAGAAAGCCGAGCCGTCCGCCATGTTGTTTGGACGGATACTTTCGCGAACCATACATTCGGCAATATAGCAAATTGGTTTGGTGGCCAGACAGTAATTCCATTTATTTTAGTAAGTGTGATGGCCAGATCCTAATAATTATTAAATAAGTGTAGTACGAGGTGCGTTCAAGTTCTAAGGTCTCCAATTTTTTTCTGACAAAATACTTAACCCAGAAAGTGAAATTAAATTTATTAATAGAGAGAATATGCCAGATATCAAATTGCGTTAATAATTTGTTTTGATATCTACTTGAAACGAAAATACTTGATAAACTTCGATATAAACTCGATAAAATAGACAAACATAATATTAATTATATTTATATGCAACGAATTTATCTTAAACATATTAGCTTGTTAGTCCTGTGCTAATATCAGTCAATAGACGGTAGAGTTACTACCTTGTCTTTGTGAATAAAAATAAATTATTTGAAAGAAATTACATTTCCTGTGTAATGTTAAATTTGCTGTTCTGTTATCACTTCGGTTGTTACAACCAACGGCAGCACAATTTGGTGTGTTTTCTGTCTAAAAATATGTCTTAAAAATCCTTCTATCTACATAGGATAACATTAGCACCGACAATGTTTTGGATATACCAATATGGCGAATAAGCTCCTCCCCGGCTTCAATTTTGTTGGCTGGATTGAATAGACCTGCCATCTCCATCTATCTCTTACCTCCATGCTTGTAAGCGAGAAGAAGCATTGTTCAGTTAAGCTAGAAATGATCATTTAAATGTATATACAGTAAGTAATTTAAAAGGCAGAAATCTTGCGAAATGATATCTTCAACGAAACTTCATTCGATATTGTTATTTCCGTATCAACAATTAAAAGAATTGTAATCGAAGGAAACAAAAACTTGGAAAGAAAAGGCATTTTAGTATTTATAAAGATTAAAATATTTTAATCTAATTACTATGTTTTAAAATCAAACATCAAATCGAAAGTGATGATAACATTCTCTATTGTGATCTGTTTTACATCGTACGCTTATCGTTAACTCTAACTGAAAAGACTCGTTGATCATCGAATTTGGCCTTAAATTTCGTTGAAAAGGGTATAACAAATAGCAAGTTCGAAGAGCTCTCAAAAAGTGTATTTCCTTAATAATTTTGTACCAATGATTAACGATTGAGAGTTTAAAACAAAGTTTAATGCAGAAAATGTGCAGAATATATGCAAATTTCTTTATGAAATATAGTTTAAGGATAAAATAAAACATCCTATTTAGGATTTTAGTGCACTTTCATATAAAAAAAAACTCATCAAAATTGGGCAAAACTGTAACCATTAACTAACTTTATAGAAAATTGAATGTTTTTTAATGTTCTTTCATTGTTGTGATTGTGATTGTGTAGGAATATTTTGCATCCATGAAAATTTTGTTTCCATCTGACCATATAGCTTCAGGTGAAAACAAAATTTTATTCCTAAAATATAATCTTGCATTTAAAAAAGCTCACAAAATTTAGTTGAGTCAATTGGGAGGCTTAGAAAAATATACAAATTATAATTTTATAAATTCTATATAAATGTTAACAAATTCTGTACTCATAAACACAATAAAAGGTTTAGAGTGAAAAGCCCTAAGCTGGCAACATATATATGAAGGTAACTAAAGATTCTAAATAGGTGAGGATCCATTAACTTTGCTTGTATAATAATATATAAAACTCAAGAAATGTCTACCAGTTTTTAAGTCAAAAATTGGTAGACATTTCTTGATTTTTATATATTATTATACAAGCAAAGTTAACGGGTCCTCACCTATTTAGAATCTTTAGTTACCTTCATATATATGTTGCCAGCTTAGGGCTTTTCACTCTAAACCTTTTATTGTGTTTATGAGTACAGAATTTGTTAACATTTATATAGAATTTATAAATTTATAATTTGTACATTTTTCTAAGTGTTAATAAATATTTTTCTCTAATTTATTTAATATTTACTTTTAACCTAATTTCTTATAATGAGAGTTTTAAATCTTTATAAGTTTTCTTGGTTTATGGATCCATGCTCGCCGTACACTTTGCACCTCCGATTGTTACGCCATTGTCACAAAAAACATTCAACAGCTTGTAATAAAAGTTCTAATAAACCGATTTAGATGCAGTTTTTTTATATGAAAGGGCATAGAAACTCCAAATTGCATTTTTATTTATATTGTTATCTATAAAATTTCTTATAGATATTTGCAAACATTTGTACAATTTCTGCATACAGCTTTGTTTAAACTTTGTTCAATTTAGGAATCATTTTTTTGGAATACTCCTCAAATGTTCTATCTGCAAACAGTGGCGCCGAGACGGGGGAAGAGGGGACAAATTCCCCGGGCCCGTAGAAGATTGAGGGGCCCGGGCTGCTTCCTAACAATAAGAATTTTTTTCTACTTTTTTAACTGCGCATTATAAGATACATAGAATTAAAATTGTATTATAAAAATCTAAGGTAAAAAAATTTTGTATTCTAAACAGTTAAAATAAGATTTATTTATGATAATTAGACATAAGCATTTCATTTAAACAGAGAAGGAATTGACAGACCGACAGGATACAAGAAATTTTTTAGAGAAATGGGATATATACAGTAAGACCCCATTTAACGTGGGGAATACGTTCCAAGAAAACAAAGCGCTAAATGAAACAGCGTTAAACGTGGATATGTTCCAAGGAAACAAAGCGCTAAATGAAACAGCGTTAAATGAAGTCATTTCAACACGTAAATAATGAGGATAGGTGAAATAAGAGAGTGAATAAAAAATATAAACATAGCATATTTTATTTTATTTTGTAACATATATTATTACTATTGTAATACATTAATTATAGACATTTTTTTATTCCTAATATTGATTTGTATTCATAAATCATTCAAGAAAATAAATTCTTAAAATTAGAAAATAGAAAAATTTTAAAAACAAAAAGCAGTAATCAGATTGCAGTAAACCAGGTATTCCCAAAGTTTGGCCTAGGTGGGCCAAATTGTAAATTCCAAAATATTTAATGGGCCAAACCACAGCAGAATTAGTTTAGATTTCACAGGAATTATTGGCCCTCTTTAGCTGATGTTTTTTATCCCTAAATTAAAAAAAAAAAACTGAAATATATAATTTCCAAGAGTTAGAGTATTTTAAATATAAATATTGATACAAATAAAATAAATAAAAATATTAAACTTGTTCATATATAATAGTGAATAAAGTATTCTTGTTATTTATAAAACAAACATTCCAAATAAAGATTTCGTTCGCTTGTGGATCAGAGAGGTGGTCAGGCGAGTCCGCACCCCTAGTTGCAGGCAATGATTAAGCCGAGATTATTCTCGCAGACATAAGTACCCTGTAGTACCCTCGTTGGTGGAGCAGGGGAAAAGCTTTGGCTAGTCTCAGAATACGACATGAGCCCTCCACGGGTGTGGGTGCAGCACCTGGTTGGAATTGGCCCGTCTCCTTAGTAATCTCCCTGATTAGAAAGGGGACGTAAAATATGCAAAAAATCATTTTATTATTATTTTTTATAAATACACATTTTCGATAATTTCGAGTGAAGGTGCAAAATACTCCAAATTTCGCATTTTCCTAACCGTTTAATGTTTCGAGGAAGGAGAAAAATAGATTTAAAGGCTATCGAGGGTGAATTGTCAAAAAGAAAAAATATATTACATTTATTTTATGCAAACATTATATTAGGAAATAAAATTTACATTAACGAAAAATATTAAATTGCTATTTTTTATTGTAACATATTTATTCTTTATAAACTGATGTAATCAGTTTATAAAGAAATTTCAAATATATTTAATGAAAATTAATTAATTTTACAAAAACGTATATTACTCTTTTTTCCTTCATTTTGTATTGATAACTGAGCATTAATTTGTTAAATATTCAGGAACTTGTTAAATTCTGTATTCTGATTGCATTCCTAAAGTAAAAAAAAAATCGATTTCACGAATTTTATTTTTTACTTTAGGAGTGCAATCAAGTTATGCTTGTTTTTTTGTAACACCATAGAGCTTGAGTGCATACAAGTGATTTCCTATTTTTAAACTTTTGATCTTATCATTATAATTAAATATACTATTGTGAAATTCATATCTTATTCCAATACAACTGGCAAAAGAAATCACACATAACAATTCATATCTAAAGTAATTAATATTCTCTCAATTAAATGACTAACAGGGGTATACTGTATAGCAACGGTTCTCAAACTTTTCCATTTGGCGACTCCTTTTACCTGATAAAATATTTTCGCGATCCTGGATATAGAGGTATATAAACTAGGAATACACGAATTAAAACATTTGCTAATTTCTGCGACCCCCAAATCTTTTTTCGCGACCCACACTTTGAGAAGCACTGCTGTATAGTATAGTGTGGAGATCAGCATTTTGGATGTACCGTAATTAAGAAATAATTAAGTCGCAATTAGGTCAAACGAGGGAGAAACGAAATATACGAAAAAAAGGAGTTCTGTCAAACAACTCCAAGAAATACGACGACATTATGGATGGTATTTCGATTAGCTCGCGAACTTCCTCTACAATAACAATAAATCGCTGAAAATGTTTATATCAGATGTCGCCAAATAGTCGCGAATCGGACATCTATTTCGGCGAATATTCGAGAAATAAACAACTTTGTTCTCAGCCCGGGAATAAGGGTTAGAAAAGGTCAATGGTTATAGGAGCCGTTGCCGCCTTCGATAGGGGCCGCTGGTTCCAGGTACCCTCCGGGTTGTTCCCAGCTCGATCTCCGAGATTCTCTTCTCGTTCATCGCTCGCTGATCTTCTCCGCAGTATTCTACAAGCCATTCCCACTTAAGTCCGGAGTTAACAACTCTTCTTGCGGACAGTTCATCTGCTAGAATTCTTCGTCTCCCTCTGAAGAAGCAACATTAACATAGAACACAGCAACTGACAGTTAGTTGTTCAATATTCAACCGTTCAACTCAACAGAAAACTTCCTAGTGCGTGCCCTTGATTCCCATCTAAAGGACTAAAGACTGTATAATTGGGACTAAAGACTATTGTTCAAAACATTGTCCGGCATTCGTCCTCGACTGTTGAAATTGCGGATCTCTTGGACGATACAGTAGGGCATTGTATTCCAAGTATCTCTCTCAATATGATGATTATCTGTCACAACAGTTTGTGATAGAGATCTCTCTCTGAATAAAGGAAGTTGCTCTTCGACGAACGTAATCTTTGTGTCGATTTGCTGAACAGCACAATTATTACCCGTCCTTATCCGCGTCTCCACTTCGTACCGCTCGCCTGTTTGTCGGCATTGTATCCAACAATGTCGTTTCCACTAAGGAAGGTATGGAAGACTAGGGTGACCAGATATTAGGCGTATTCGGCAATTCAGAATTCTTAAGAAATCTGAACAATGATCGTTCGGCATTGAGTTCTGACGTATATCTGACTGAAGTGCCGCGTTCGGCAAATCGACAACTGACGAGTTCTGAACTCAGATAATCAGATCTTCGTCAGTCATCTCTGTAGTTTCTGACATTGGTCTGAGCAACATGGCGGCGCCCATGAGATATTTATGCCAAATTAAAATGAATGAACGTGAAGTTTTTCAACTCTAACATTTAGAGGATCAAAACCGTATAACTGAAGGAAAGATATCTCGTTACATAAGTAGACATTATTAAAACTTTATACAATATTTATATCTTTCTTAAGATAAATAAAAGTTCACTATTTTGTGTAATAATAAACTTTCAAATGCAAATGTTTTCCGATTTTTTACATTTAAAAGGGATTTGATTGAATAAATTCTTTATTCCAAATTTGTTGCTACTAACAAATTGTATACTTATTTGCATATTATTTGAAATTTTAGTTTTAAGAAATAAGTGACGTTGAAAAGAACCAGTATTTCCAAATATATCTTATAGAAATATGGAAAAATCACTTCATGGTAAATTATTTGATTTTTACCAAAACAACGTTGTTTCTTAAGGCAGGCATGTTCTAAAAATATTATTTAATACTAATTTTAAAAATCATAGACCATTGACAGATTAACAAAATAAAAAAGTAAACAGTGCTCTTTATCTGTCTGTGTTAGAAAATGCTTATGAATAGAACGTATATATGAATTAAATATTAAATGTTTTAAATATTTTTGATAATATCTTATATATAATATAATCAATCCTGATCGATGTTACAATATTCATAGGATGAAAACTTCTGGAATATGGCATTGGAAGATGAACTTAATAAATTTTATTATATACCAACCATGGTCAAATTGCAGCTTTTTGGTACCTTAAATGCGGCTCCGTAATATGAAAAGTCAATAGTTAGTATGAAATAATACTGAGTTAATTTAGCTACTGCATATACTCATGTATAAGCCGAAAAATTTTTTCCGAAAAAAATTTCGGAGGAGATCGGCTTTAACATTGACCATTCAAAAATTGAAAACTGTTTCGTAAGATCAACCGATTCGCCGGCTCAGTCGCGCCTTCACGCCAGCCCTGATCTTCCATATTTATTCCTAAAAAAAAGATAATCTTATTGATTCTTTCGATTTTTTGATTAAAAATATATGAATATGTATGACTATACATAAATTAATATTTCTGTAATTTAAATATCGGAAATTACACAAATACAATCGAAAATATATAAAGCAGTTGCATTATTCCCACTTGCGCTATTAGCTCGTCCTAGTTGTAGCAAAGAGATCAGTCATATTTATTCCTAAAAAATAGGACTACTCATTTCTTCTCGATTATTAAAAATATATAGATGTGTGTGAATGTACATATTTAAATATATTCAAATATATTAATTTACCACGCACTTCAAAAGTAAGAAATATCGGAAATATGAAAACCGATCATTTATAGCGAGTATATACAGTAACCCATACTCTACATATCATCAGATATTATTAAGTGGAAAATATAGCAATCCTTAATACTTCTATGTAACAATTTGTATGTTTTCTGATAGTTTTGATCATGTAGAAACTTAGAGATGATTATTTGCAGTTGATTTTGGACATCAGATTTCCGCTCCTGACGATTGCGAATGCTGATTGGTTTTCTATTCTGGTCAGTTGCAGCAAAATTTCCGTTGCGTGTTTCAATTCTAATTTTTTATCATTTAAGCTTTGTTAAATATTTTTGTTGAGATTCGAAAATGGAGGAAACTCTTAATATTTTTGTATTTTCTGCAGAACAAGCACTTCAATAAAATTATATTGTAGAGAAACACGACTGGACGCAAATCGATACGATCATGTCCTGTTTTCCATCCAACTTTTTCTTCGAGTTGCGTCGTGACGTTTTAAAGCTATAAAGGCCGTGATATGCTGCACGCGACGCGAAGCAAAGATGAAAGTAAAAAACCGAAACTCTCGCTTCGTGAGTTTTTCTTTCATCTTTGCATCGCGCCGTAGCCTTTTTATATTGTAACCGCATTATTTCTTACGATTATGACAGAGGTCGCTTGCTGAGAGTTGTTGATTTTTTGATATTGCAAAGAAGTGATCGTGTAATATACGATCTCGTCATCAAGCCACAAAAAACTTTAATGAAAAAGAAGTGTACACACGGTCTTTTCTGTATCTCTAAGACTAATTTAATATCAGAATCTCAACCGCACGGTTGAATCTCCGCTATTTTCCAAGTTTATGAAACATTCATTTTTATTGGACGATTGCTTCCGTCGCTTCTTGCCGTTTCGTATTGTACGCGCGTACTAATCGGCCAAAGTTCAATTTTTCTATCTTCTTTCGCATGACTTCGCGAGAAGCGCATGAGAAAAGCTAATTCCAAGACACATTGTACTCGGCATACGCGCGGCTTGCTTTCTTACTCTTCATTGTGTTCTTTGTCACGGCCTTAAGTCAGGTATTTTGTCTAAATAATTTGTCATTAAAGTGTGATCGTTAAAGTCCTAAAGTTTCAATCGGTGACAAAATAGGATAGATTCTTGACAGAAAAGGAACATAAAACTTTTACACAGACATTTTGCACATCTGATGTACAAAATACCTATGAATAAAAGTCTTATATTCCTGTTCTGTTAAGAATCTGTCTTGTTTTGCCATCGATTGAAATTTAAGGGTTTTAACGTTCACAAAAATATATTTTATATGAAATACTGTGTATAAAAACAATTTTTGAAATTTTGAAATCATTAGTTATGCTTATCTCGAAAAAATGATTGCATCTCTTGATTAGGTTATTTGAGATTCTTATATGTGGCTTATAGAAAATGAAGTTTAGTTACCTGGATATAAACGGAAGGATCATTTTAAAATCCGATATGCAGATATAAATGTTATTACTATTTCATTAATGTATTTGCAAAAGATATTCATTTCCTCAAGAAAAAAATATTGTTAAATCATCCTATTTTTATAATAATTAACATTAATTGATACTGACGATTTAATATAAGTAATATTTCAATAATACAGTATATAGAATAAAGGCGTATATTTTACAATTTTTCTTAGATATGAAATATATATATAGATATATATAATCTGCGAAAACTGAGTAATATTAGTCTTGTCTTCGTGTTTCAAGTAGAACAGATACTGTAAGGCTAAAGCATTGAAGTGTCTTAGATAAGGAATAAAACATCTTTCGGATATGACTGAAAAATCATTAATGTCATTGAGACTGTAATCCTGAAAGATATTAGATTCACACCATTACTTTTACTAAATCTAGATGCAAGTAAGAAAATAGCTTTCGATTGTCGTCGTCAAAGTTGTTATAAAAGCTGTCATCTTCTGTCAAATATTTTCATTAAAATGCAAGTATAATAATATTTCCATTTCCAAATTATCTATAATTATATAGCAGGATAATGTCCATGTCACATTCTTGAAATGAATATTTATATAATTTATATAGTACATTAAATAATTTAAATATTTTTCAATTACTTAAAGATATATGATAATATCATATATCTTTCAAATATTTAATATTATGATAAATATTTGAAATATGATTTATATAACCAACTAAATATTACAATATAAAAAAATATAGTCTATACCAGCTATTCTCAAATGCACCACAAAAGGATTTAGTCAGTGGCAGATTTAAGGAAAGAGATCTAGTCGGCAAAAAATAAATAAGGCTCTGGGTCTTATTTATTTTTGCCGACTATGTCTCTTTCTTTAAATCCGGAGTATGCACCAGAAAACTGTTTTCAGAGACAGAAAGTCTAAGAAAGGAAATTTTGTAAGTAAAGAATGAAAATAAACATCAAAATTTTAAAAACAATTTGGAAATTTATTGTACTTATATTTCATAAACAGGTTAGGTTAGGTTAGGTAGATTAAGCTGCCATATCACACGAGAGATATATTACAGTATATCTGGCAGCACCACTTATAGAGCCCATCATAGGCTGGCTAACATCTATGATGGAGTCAACCGGATAGTTGAAGGATGGGGTTCAACGGGTCGGGCCTAGACCCCTGCTGAAAAACTGGAGATGTGGGACCTGGCTTTGAGCCCGGATCCTCCAGGGTGGTAAGCCACAGCTTTACCACGCGGCCATCCGGCCGGCGTTTCATAAAGAGAATAGTTTGGTTTTTACGAAGATAATTCTCTATTCAAATAGAGAACTTTAAAGTTTCATATGTGAGATTTTATACTTAAAAAATATAACAATAATAAATAAAATATTTTGTTTCATAAAATATTACACAGTAAAGTATATATTTTTGATATATGTTTGTTTGTGTCTGGCGATCTCTTAAACAATAAAAAAAATGACAGTCAAAATTCAAAATATTCTTTCTGATGTTTCGATTTAAATAATTGGGATATATGCTGATTTTTGGAAAAAGCGTGAAAAAGCCATCGAATATCAATCGACAAAATTTAAAACTTAGTCAACAGATGGCGCTATGTATCAAAATGACAAATAAATATAAGGTTTAAAATAATAATAAATTAAATCAATACATGGGATAATTTTCCGATCAAAGAAGTCCTATCTATAGGCAATGCAATGAAGGTTGAGAACAGGATCAATTTGTGGCATGGGCAAGGTTGGATATTGTAGTAATATTAATCTCAATATGAATGGAATAAAATGATATTTTTTCAGATCGAACAGCAAAAAGAGAAGCAGATTCACAATTTGTGAATCTTCTAATTATGAGCGCCGTATTAAAGAAACTGCAACTACTCAACATGAAAATACTAAAAAAAAAAAAAAAAAAAAAAAAAAAAAACACGCTAACTGCAACTACTCAACATGAAAATACAAAAAAAAAAAAAAAAACAGTTTTTTCCTGAAGTAATTGTTTTTTAAATATTTCCGGCAACTCCAGGCACACTCTAACGTCATTTTACAATCAAGTAAAATTAAGAGCAAATTTTGTCAAATATAAAACAAAAATACAACAATTTTGTATTAAAATATGATATCCTATGAGTGGGTAAATAATCTAACTCTCTTTTGATAAGAGGCATATAACGTTGCTCTCTCCCTTCTACTAGTAACTTGCCACTGCTACTAATGCTAGAATCCTTTTCCTCTTTTCTCAAGCTTTCCTATACTCTTCTCACTTCGTTCTCCAGTTTTTAAATGGTTAACTAAACTACAGTATAAAAAATCTCTACCTATGAGCAGACTATTATTTTAATAAAAATAAAAGCCTTATAATATGAGCAAATTGTAAGAAAATCTGTATTGTTTCTGCTTCGGAAAATTATTAAATTTCGATTGAATAATTGAACAAATTAAAGTTTCTGCCATTTTCTTTTTCAATAAACAGTATCACAAAATGACGTCTATCAACGCGGAACCGAACTCACGCGATCAGGGGCCCTCATGAGTTAGAACCCCGTCAGCAAATGCCAAAACTTGGCAGTCTATTAAATCCTCACTGGATATAGTGTAGCCACAAGAAAAACGTTTCGTATGTAAGTGGGAAATTTCAAGGAAATAGTGAATATGGTTCTGTTAGATTCTTTTTTATTGTGTTTATAGAACTATCCTGTTTAAAATAAATTAAGAGAGATCATCAGTAAAATATTCTTATAATAAAGTGATTATGTTTTTACTAATTCAAATCAATAAACGTTATTTGGTTAATTAAAAAAAGATTATTTCAATAAAAGTTGAATGATTAAACAAGAAATATTCTTATTTACACATACTATAAAAATAAATTATAAATTTATATCACATTTAAGTTAATTTAGTTCAAAATCCATCACTGAATCTCATAAGAGCAGTGGTCCTTTTTAGATCCCATCACGGATTAGGCAATATTCGAGACAGATTGTCCAGACGGTTAAAAAATTGGTTTCAACATATTGGACCTGTATCTCTACTGGAAAATCTGGTGGTGTAAGACACGGAATTGGATTCATTACTTTAGTTGACATGCAAATGCTTTACAAAGATATCATCTGATGACTTATCATACAAAAGGAAAAACAATGTGGCCACAGCAATTGCTATATGCAGCCATATAAAATTTTCCCTTGAAAACTCCCTGATCTGTAATATATTTCAGTTTCATGAATTACAATAATTTATGAATTGGATTAATGAAATAAAAATTATATAGTTTTTATATTGTATTTAGTTGTGTTTTTAGTTTTTATATTTCTAATCTGTACTGTGCAACTAAACAAATTATAGACTTAATGAAACTGATATTTAGCAGAATGTTTGTTTTATCCTATATTCGAGATGAAAAACTTTGAGATTTAACGGAACTCAAAACCGATCGACTTCCAAACAATATCAAATCTCCTCAGTTTTATTTCTCGAAGTTACAGAATATAAAACAGCAGTTTGTATCTGCTTACATACAACTATGCAGTTAAATGCGCTTATTCACTTTGGAATACCCACTTTCTCAGCCCTAAAAACTTTATTTGTGCATTTAAAAATTTAATCATCACTTTTAATTATTTTAATACAACAAAAAATATATTGGAATAAAATATTTATTTCTCTATTTCATAAAATCAAAGTTAGAAAAAACAATAGATGATTACAAACTCATAAATTACAGGAAATGTTAGTTGATTAAACAAAAAAGTTAATGTGAAATTTGGCATTGTTTGGAGCTCGCAATATTTTTGTTAATCAGTTGATTATGAAGTGACCAATCGCAGACAATCATCCAAATGATCATTTATAATTTGGTTTCTTGATTTTTTTATGGCAATTCATATTTGAAAAAGCGGATTCTGACAAGTATGTCGATCCGAAACACGACAAAATTTTTGAGCAATATCAGTTAATATTGAAAACTTTTCATGTGTATACTTCCAAATGATAAGAAAATTATCGTTTGACAATTTTAACGAAAAATAAATAAACAATAGCAATACACTTAAAGAGAATACAAAAGTAATGATAAATAAATTATGTTTTCAGTTTTGATTAAATTTGTAAGGAATAAATAAATCGCTCCGCGATCAACCGGCCGATCGCGATCGAGGGTTGAACACCGCTGGTATATGTCAATGAGATTAATTTCTTTATTGCGATTTTTCCCTTTTGCTATCATTTCTAATTTATGTTAAATACGATATAAACTTATATTTTATGTTATGATACCTAGAATCAGATATCCAAGCATTTCTATGTTTTGTATATAGCTCTGCATATATATTGTAATTGCTGACATGTATAATTTTTCGATTTAATAATAAATTATTAAAAAAAGAAAAAGTATGTTTATTTTCACTGGAACTACTTTAATTACTTTTTTTATTGTAGTTATTTTCAATATAACTTTATTTCTTTAATCGTCTAAATAATAACTAAACCAAAATATTTGAATTTTAAAATTATGTTTATTATATTAATTAACTGCATTTAATTATAAATATGCCTGGTATATTCATTGCACCATATTAATTAGGATTACTTTGTCAATATATACAGTGAGATTATATTTTCAGCAAATTTTTATAAATTCAGAATTCATTAAATACAGTATCTTCGCGTAATATTCATCCAGGGAATTTTATTCTTCTAGAATCCAGATAACAAGTTAGTTAAAAAGTTCATGAAATTGATGGAAATGAATGCCATCATCAGATTCATAATTTTTAATAGGCTTATTATTTTAAAAAAGAAAAACTATATGAAAAGTGAACAATAAGTTTTATAAATCAATTCTAAACAATAAATATTTATGAATAACGAAAAGTTTAAATCATCAATATTTATAGACAAATAAATGTAAAAATAAAAGGCAAATTCCCAAAAGTACATTCAAAATTAAGGAATTTTGAAATAAAGCGTAATATTATTAAATATAAATAGTAATGTTTATAATGTATATTTTAATATGGTTTGAGATCTTGATTCAGTTCAATTAAAAAATTAAATTACATATATTTGCAAGATTAATCTTTTATTGTAAATGTTCAATTGTTGTTTACATCGTTTCAATATACACTGACGGAAAAAAAAATCCCAACACCAAGAAAGACTTGTGTTAGATAATAGTTTGGTCGTTTCTCATGCAATGCTGGAAGGAAGTTTGTTCGTAAGACTTTTTTGTATGAATTAGCTGTAACAGTTGTACCCTTTGGAACACAATGTGTGAGGATTACACCTTCGCTGTCCCAAAACACGTCCACCATAACTTTCTCAGCAGAGGCTGTGACTGGAAATTTTTTTGGTGGCAGTGAATCAATGTACTTCATTGTGAAGATTGGCGTTTCGTTTCGGGGTTAAAAAATGGCATCCACGTCTCATCCATTGTCACAACTGATGAAAAGAAAGCACCATTCATGGCTGCATCACGTGTCAACATCTGCTGACAAATTGCCACCCGCACAGACTTGTGTTCGTCGGTCAGCATTCGTGGGACCCATCTTTGAAGAAACTTTCCGCATTTTCAGCTCATCATGCAAAATGGACTATGGAAATGCCAAGCTTAGAGGTGTATCACGCACACCTAAACGACGGTCTTCCATAACAACTTGTTCCACACGAGCAATCATGGTTTCCGTCCGGCTGGTTCGTGGTCGAGGCTGCTTCGGTTCATTGTCACATGATTCTCGACCTTCTTTAAACTTTCGCACCCATGAACGCACATTTTTAACATTCATGACGCCTTCATCGCATGTCTCGCTCAATTGGCGATGAATTTCGATGGGTGTTTCACCCCGCAAGTGGAGAAAACGAATGATTACACGTTGATCTTGTAAACTAAACTTCGCCATTTTAATATATGAAACATCGTTCATGGCAACGTTCACAGTATAGTGCTGCCATCTATGTTACTAAAGACGAAATATTTCTCGCAAATTTTAAAAGCATCCTGATCTTTCTACTTACTCTCATTGCAGAGAAAAAAATTGGAGACCTTATAACTTGAACGCACCTCGTACCTCAATGTAGAATACTAAATCATTTTATAGGTCGCCGGATGGACGAGTGGTAACGCTGTCGGCATGCCACGCAGGAGAACCAGGTTCGCGTCCCGGATTTTTTCGGGGTACTGGGCCCGGCCTGGTGATCCCCGTCCTTCACCATCCGACCCCCTCCACGGGTCCCTCTCGAGGGCACCCACCTTGACGTGGTGAGAGGGCTTACCGGCTGTCACTATGCCTGTATCTGGTGGATCCGGGCCGATACGTCCATAGTGACAGGGAGAAACTAAGAGGTTGCCAAATGTTAGGCGAAGTCTGGCGAAGACGACCCCACACCTCCGACGGGCGTGTGCAGACGTTGGTGTGTCCTCGGCGAGTCGAAAGGGAGTGGTTCACCCTAGTAGACAAGCCGTGGGAAGTCCTAGCCGGATAATTCGCCCGGATCTCGGTTGACTTTCTATAGAGAGATCCAGCAGCAATACAACTGGTCGGCCTGGGAAAGGCCCACGCCCCGGCCCCCAGTTTGCTGCCCCTAGTGAAGAAATTCCTATAGGGTCGGTAGAGCATGGCTGCACCCATCCCTCGCTGATGGATGCTCTGTAGTTCGCCACTCGACCGTCCGAGTCCCTGCGGATCCGGGATTAAGAATTGGTCCGACGTATGCCCTGCGTGAGGTACGAGTCCTCTATAAGGGTCCCAATCCCAAGGCGTTGTACCGGTCCGACGGGATGAATGGTGGAGGGATAGAAGCCGTTACGGTGCCCACCCGAGGGTTGGCCTTGCTCGGGCTGATTGGGTTCTACCAGAGGCCGGGGAAGCTTGCTTCCTAGGGAATCACAAAACCTCGGGGAGTTGATCCGAGCGATATTCGATCATGGCAAGGCGCCTGGAGCCCGGCCATTGCACGGCGTCGGTCGATATCGTCTCCATGGTGGCCCGCCAGTCTGGCGCGGACAGTGGGCTACATCGGTGATCGAACCGGGGGAGATTCGGGCCCTTTTCAAGTTGGGTCGGCTGGTCGTCATGCCTTCCGATCCATCCGTTGCGATTATTAGTAAGGGTTCTGCTCTTGTGGAGGGTTCGGGTATACTTTACTCTTCCGACCCTCCTGCGGGCTGTCGCGATTTTCGCGGCAGTTGTGCCCGAGCTTTGGTGTCCTAAGGATTTCCCATTCGTGGGAGAGCTTGTTGTGAAATCCGTTCGAGATTTCGATCCCTTCGGGGACTGTCCGGTCGCTCAGTAATGAGCACCAGTCTTGTAGCGAATACACGCCTCTTGTGTCTCTGCTCCCTTGTGGACAGAGGCAATTCTCGGCCCTTTAAAGGTCGCTTCGGCGACACAGTGCACGAGATGCGAATGCGGCCTTCATTCCCCTAGGCCTGGCAAACCTGAGCGAGTCCGCCGTATTCGTATTTCGTTCGCTTGTGGATCAGAGAGGTGGTCAGGCGAGTCCGCACCCCTAGTTGCAGGCAATGATTAAGCCGAGATTATTCTCGCAGACATAAGTACCCTGTAGTACCCTCGTTGGTGGAGCAGGGGAAAAGCTTTGGCTAGTCTCAGAATACGACATGAGCCCTCCACGGGTGTGGGTGCAGCACCTGGTTGGAATTGGCCCGTCTCCTTAGTAATCTCCCTGATTAGAAAGGGGACGTAAAATATGCAAAAAATCATTTTATTATTATTTTTTATAAATACACATTTTCGATAATTTCGAGTGAAGGTGCAAAATACTCCAAATTTCGCATTTTCCTAACCGTTTAATGTTTCGAGGAAGGAGAAAAATAGATTTAAAGGCTATCGAGGGTGAATTGTCAAAAAGAAAAAATATATTACATTTATTTTATGCAAACATTATATTAGGAAATAAAATTTACATTAACGAAAAATATTAAATTGCTATTTTTTATTGTAACATATTTATTCTTTATAAACTGATGTAATCAGTTTATAAAGAAATTTCAAATATATTTAATGAAAATTAATTAATTTTACAAAAACGTATATTACTCTTTTTTCCTTCATTTTGTATTGATAACTGAGCATTAATTTGTTAAATATTCAGGAACTTGTTAAATTCTGTATTCTGATTGCATTCCTAAAGTAAAAAAAAAATCGATTTCACGAATTTTATTTTTTACTTTAGGAGTGCAATCAAGTTATGCTTGTTTTTTTGTAACACCATAGAGCTTGAGTGCATACAAGTGATTTCCTATTTTTAAACTTTTGATCTTATCATTATAATTAAATATACTATTGTGAAATTCATATCTTATTCCAATACAACTGGCAAAAGAAATCACACATAACAATTCATATCTAAAGTAATTAATATTCTCTCAATTAAATGACTAACAGGGGTATACTGTATAGCAACGGTTCTCAAACTTTTCCATTTGGCGACTCCTTTTACCTGATAAAATATTTTCGCGATCCTGGATATAGAGGTATATAAACTAGGAATACGAATTAAAACATTTGCTAAAATTTCTGCGACCCCCAAATCTTTTTTCGCGACCCACACTTTGAGAAGCACTGCTGTATAGTATAGTGTGGAGATCAGCATTTTGGATGTACCGTAATTAAGAAATAATTAAGTCGCAATTAGGTCAAACGAGGGAGAAACGAAATATACGAAAAAAAGGAGTTCTGTCAAACAACTCCAAGAAATACGACGACATTATGGATGGTATTTCGATTAGCTCGCGAACTTCGTCTACAATAACAATAAATCGCTGAAAATGTTTATATCAGATGTCGCCAAATAGTCGCGAATCGGACATCTATTTCGGCGAATATTCGAGAAATAAACAACTTTGTTCTCAGCCCGGGAATAAGGGTTAGAAAAGGTCAATGGTTATAGGAGCCGTTGCCGCCTTCGATAGGGGCCGCTGGTTCCAGGTACCCTCCGGGTTGTTCCCAGCTCGATCTCCGAGATTCTCTTCTCGTTCATCGCTCGCTGATCTTCTCCGCAGTATTCTACAAGCCATTCCCACTTAAGTCCGGAGTTAACAACTCTTCTTGCGGACAGTTCATCTGCTAGAATTCTTCGTCTCCCTCTGAAGAAGCAACATTAACATAGAACACAGCAACTGACAGTTAGTTGTTCAATATTCAACCGTTCAACTCAACAGAAAACTTCCTAGTGCGTGCCCTTGATTCCCATCTAAAGGACTAAAGACTGTATAATTGGGACTAAAGACTATTGTTCAAAACATTGTCCGGCATTCGTCCTCGACTGTTGAAATTGCGGATCTCTTGGACGATACAGTAGGGCATTGTATTCCAAGTATCTCTCTCAATATGATGATTATCTGTCACAACAGTTTGTGATAGAGATCTCTCTCTGAATAAAGGAAGTTGTTCTTCGACGAACGTAGTCTTTGTGTCGATTTGCTGAACAGCACAATTATTACCCGTCCTTATCCGCGTCTCCACTTCGTACCGCTCGCCTGTTTGTCGGCATTGTATCCAACAATGTCGTTTCCACTAAGGAAGGTATGGAAGACTAGGGTGACCAGATAATAGGCGTATTCGGCAATTCAGAATTCTTAAGAAATCTGAACAATGATCGTTCGGCATTGAGTTCTGACGTATATCTGACTGAAGTGCCGCGTTCGGCAAATCAGACAACTGACGAGTTCTGAACTCAGATAATCAGATCTTCGTCAGTCATCTCTGTAGTTTCTGACATTGGTCTAAGCAACATGGCGGCGCCCGTGAGATATTTATGCGAAATTAAAATGAATGAAAGTGATGAAGTTTTTCAACTCTATCTAACATTCAGAGAAGCAAAACCGTATAACTGAAGGAAAGATATCTCGTTACATAAGTAGACATTATTAATACGAGAATTCGTGTGTATTTATAGGTTGAAAAGTAATCTCAAGTTTCTTCGTCCTAAAGTTGCTTTGCTATTATTATTAATTAATAAAGAAATTCTTTATTATTTATTAATGTCGTAGTTAATTTTTATTTGTTTTATTGATAATTATTTCAATAAATGGTATTTATATTGAGGATGATTAGCCACTAATCCAGTGTAAAATTTTTTTAATTCGATATTACTATGCGTGGAAAGCATTGTAATATGTGTAATAACTTGTATTAATTTATCACTTCGTCTGCCATGTTGGTCAGTAGAGAAGCAGACATATGCGTTCGGCAAATGCCAAGTCAGATGTGTCAGATGAGTCAGACGAAACTCAGAAGTCACGTGATCTATTAAGATATCCAGTCAGATTGATCCGAATTGCCGAATGCGCCTATTGACATAGTCAAAGTAGGACATTTGAAGTTTTATAACGCATCCCAGTAGGACATTTGACAACCCAGCTTAAAACAATAAAAATCAGTAATAAAAGAACCACAAAACATTAAAAATTGACAAGTAAATAATTTTAAATTGATATACTACTCTTGTTGTTTTAAATACTACTCTTTGTTGCAATTGTACCCATTATTTATTGAAAATAATATAAAAATATGAAAAAAGTTTATTGTTATTATTAATCACTACCTATACTAAATTATTTGAATTGGTGTAATTTGATCAACGTTATAAATTATAACACATCTCTTTCAGTGTATCAGTGTTCAGTCTACCAATTATTTT
>AYEL01021742.1:0-32306 GCA_000484575.1 Olivierus martensii
CAGCTGTGAGTTAGTTATCAGTTTGATTTAAATAAAAGTGTTATTTCAGAACAAATATATCAATTTAGTGAGAAAGAAATTAAATATTTCTGTTTATTTCTTTAAATAATCAAATATTTATTAATCTAAAGTTCACTTGCTGTACCACAACTACTGTTGTGGTACAGCAAGTGAACTTTAGATTAATAAATATTTTTTCATATAAATGTTTTCATTAATTATGCAAAATATATAATAATAATGTTATATTAAAAGAAATAATACAAATTAACATATTAGCTATGATTATTTTTATATATACTAAGCAATAAAAATTTTATTCTACATTTTATAAGATGCATGTTATTACCAAGAAAAATAATTATCATCATGTCCATTATTTCTTGAAAGGATCTGCAATACTCAAATAGTGAGAGAAGTAGAGGGGGGGAACTACTCATATCCACTGATCAGATAATGTACATCTCCTTATTCTCACACACTATATCCGCTTTCTCTGCTCTTATTCTCTTTTTTGTATAATTATAGTTCCTGAATTTAGCTTTAAACCAACAATCTCAAGTTCACAGCCCATGATACCTTTTTTCAGCCCCCATCTAATTTATTATAATTGCAAGAGCATAACATATAGAAGATATTCAGAAAAACATTACCATTATTTTTCATGAAATATTTGAAAATTATTAAGCTTTCCATATAATTTATTAAAAACACTTTAAAGATGTCAAATGATGTCTATAACCAATTATCTATTCATTTTAACTGGCAGAAATTTTGCTTTCATCTATAGAATCAAGAAAATGCTTTTCAAATTTTGAAAAGGAGCAATTACTATAATCAGTAAAATCAAAAATTTCTATAATAGAGAATAAGCAGTCTTCCAAAAAGAAAAGCTTTCCATAGATGAAACTGTTGGTGAATGTTCTATCAATACCAATATGTAATGAATATGACAGTAATGCACATTATTATATTGAAACAGGTAAAAATAATTTTATTATATTAGTTTAAGCTATTATTATTTAATTTTTTTTTTTTCAGATTTTAAAACTTTTTAATATTTCAGATGCCTCCTGAAAAATTGAATGAATGAAACAGAAATAAATGTGATCATGTCAGATCAAACATAAATGGCAAGTACTTATTTATAGCAAAATTATTTATTTTAATAAAAATTTATTTTTCATATGATATTTAATAAAAATATAAGCAAATATTGTAATTTATTATATTTAATTTGTAATTTTTTCCTCATAAAAATGATGCAAATTGATAATCATTAAATATGTAACCTCATTCTTTATATTTGTGGAAAAATTATGTAAGTCAGATATTATATAAATCAAATTTGCTCATGTAATTATTATTATAAATCAAATTTGGTCATGTAATTATTATATAATTATTATGGTAGATTTATACTATGTTATTTATTTAGCTTATCTATAAGTCACGAAATACAATGTAACTATTGTAATACATACAACTTTCATCATGTTACAATAATAATTAAGACATAACTTTAATCATCAATGGTAACTATTGATAATATCATTAACTCTATAGCATGTTGTAACAATTATTGTGATACTATTTTAGTATGCACTCAAATTTCAATACTATAATGTATATACTATAGTACAGCAGTCTTAAACTAGCAGCATGCAAAACAATTTTGTATGGTCTGCAAAGATGTTTTAAGTATTTGTTTAAATACATGTTACAGTTGGAAAATTATTACAATCTAATGTTAATAAAACTGCTTTATAATTTCATAATTATATAATGTTATTTCAATATCTTTGTAAGAAAAAATGAATTACAAATAAATATTTTCCTTTCATTGTAATTTTGTTTAAAAATATTCGGAATTTCATTTCCTTTCGAATTATGCATTCGGCCTGCAAAGCAATTTCAGTTTGAGACTACTGCTATAGTAATATCTAGCAAAATATCAGATTATATCTTTATGTAAACTGATTGGTATTAAGGAAGAAGAAAACTGATTAGCAATTCAGAACAGATGATGACCTCTTAGCAGATTAAAAATATTTGTGTATATGCAAAAAGAAAAAAAATAGGACTGTTAATCAAGTGCTAGTTTTTATAATATATTTTTCACAATATATAGTAACAGTTGAATTTTAAAATTTAAGAAAATTATAACAGCTAAATAACTAATACATTTAAAACATGCAAATTAAAAAGAAAAAAAGACCTTTCAACTGACAAATTAAATGAAAAAAAAAAAACATTGATAGTGGCATCAAGCCAATCAGAGTTTTCATTTATGTGATTTTCTTTCAATTGAATTCTGATTGTAACTTTGAATTAAATAATAATCCTTAAAATTTCAATTCTTTGATATTTTCTATTTTTATATGGTTTTTCTTATTAATATATTAACAATAACAAAATTAAAACTTCTAAACTCAAGCAGTTTAGAAGTTTTAATTTTGCTATTGTTACTGAACATTATTTGATCACCATTATCTGAAAATTTTTATTTTAATAGCTACGGGAGGCCCCAATTTACAACTAGTGTTTTTTTACAATCTGTATTTATGATGATTGATATCATTGACTTTGCAATAATGGTAGCCAGTTAACTATATGATCAATTGGCAAATTTTTTCACATTGGAAGCCTGGAGAAATCATGTTTAATTTAGAGTCCCATTCCTTCAAATTTTTTCCAGAGAAGTCCAGGCTCAAACTATTCAAACCCATACTTCAATTGAGTGCCAATCTTATCACAAGTGTAGAAGGACTGTGGTGAGCATTGGAATGCCTTCTACTTAGTGAGAAAGAAGGAAAGCATTGCATAATTCAATAAAAAAAATGGTGTTCATACCAGGCTTCAATGTTTCTTTAACATGAATTCATTTTCATTTCATTTCAATTTAATTCATTTCATTTTAATTCAAGAATTTTTCCTTAAATATCTGCAATGAAATTACATAATAAAATAATTCACTTATCTGGATCCGATCTGGTCAAATTCGGATCCCATAACTTGGAAAATTTTCTTGATGGATGAGACTCAGACATCAATCCTTATACTGTAAATCCTGCTGATTACCACAGATATAGGAAGTTTGTAGTTGAGCCTGAAATGAACTCTATTATTTAATAATAAATCAATGATTTGGAAAAGGCATTAAAAAAGTAACTGCTTATTTTTATTACAAACTTGAGCATATGAATGTATTTTATACATTTGACTTTTGTTTTCACATATCATTTTCTCTATTATAAAAATAAACATTTATTTAACATTATGATACTGTATTATTTTTTAAAATTATGTTGAATATTCTGAGCTTCATTGATTGGGGAACCTAATCTATGGGGAATTGTGTTCCAAATTATATTAGATTCAAATTATGACAAAAATTTTTGAACGTATCCCTATCATAAGTTGTGTTCCATCCCCCATTGGAGGGATTTTATACGGCTATAGATAATAAAACAAAAATCTCTCACATTATTGAAAGTGTTTGAATCTTTCAGGGTTTAAAATTTGATTTAGTAAAAATGTATTTTCCCAAATTAAATGATTTTTTTAATAACTCTTTAAAGTATAAATAGTAGTATTTATTTTTAGATTGAACTCAATGAAATAATTATTTAAAGAACACAATAAGCCACTAGCTAATTAATAATGATGCAAAGTAATTTCTTTTTATTCCCTATTTAACTTAGAGATTATACACATAGCATGATGATTTTTTTGTAAACTTCATTTATCTTTCTGTTAAAAGAAATTAAAAATGAAAATGAATAGTTTCTAAAAATAAAAAAAAAATGTTTAAACGAGAAAGATACAATTAATATCAATCTTTGAATACTTAAGGGTACCAAAAACAATCTGATAAATTTGAAAGATTACAATTATTTTTCAACTTTATCATCCATAGTTCAGACAGAAGAATTTTTTTAAAACTACTAGTTTCAAATTATAAAAAAATAAATTATTAAATACTTAAGTACAGTAGAATCTAAATAGCTTGAGATTAAAAGGTCTAAATCATTTCAAATTACCAAAAAAATTAAGATTATACAGAAGATAGGCTTCAAAAAATAATTTCAAATGTAAAATTTTATTAATAATGGAATATTGTACGTATATTTACTGTTCTTATACAGAATAAAAAAAAAGATATGTTTTAATTTAACATGCAAAACAAATTTTCAATGCTTATTTTGCTTTTGAAATGCTTCTTAGTTAAAAAAGTTATCATCTTTTCAGAAACATAACATTCAGTTAGTATTACTTTTACCTATTGTTCTATATAATGCTAATAAATGAATATAAATGCTCTTATAGGACGTAGACACAGAGGACATTTCAGTTAATGTACAATAACTTACACACTTCAACTAACTAACTAACTTACGCAGTTCAACTCTGTAAACTAAAAAAGTAAACTTGAATTGTAGCTAGGGCTCATAATACTGACCAAAATTTTAACACTGATATTTCACTATTTTTAATTTATAAAACTAGGATTCTGATATTAATACCAATATTAAAAAATAAATAAAATCATTTAATCTTGAAGTCCCATTATTTTCAAGTCACGGTTTCAATTGTGTATATACTAGAACAAAGGATCAATGATAAATGGTTTA
Organism: Olivierus martensii; assembly: GCA_000484575.1. Taxonomy (NCBI): domain Eukaryota; kingdom Metazoa; phylum Arthropoda; class Arachnida; order Scorpiones; family Buthidae; genus Olivierus; species Olivierus martensii. Next base: position 4,635 of record AYEL01021742.1, read on the forward strand.
TAAATTAAAATAAATGCATAAATATAGTTAATATTTCTTAATTACATAACAATTAGTCATTATTATATTTATTGTGTGAATTAGAGATTTTGTGATATGAAAATAGACCAAAAATCATAAACACTCTTTTCTGAAATAAAAATTTCTTCTGCCTTCAGAAAAGAAACATTTTCGACCATTGTCAACTGATCTACATCAGTTTAAGTAGGGGAGAAATTGTTACATAATGTTTTCAACACCTAACTTTTTCTTCTTCTTATTAAGTAATGGTTTTCTACCAACTTAAACTGATATAGACCAGTTGATAGTGGTCAAAAACATGTCTTTTCTGAAATGAAAAATTTTTCTGCCTAGAGCTATGCTATTTTTTTTATGTCTTTTTATAAGTGGCAGAATGTCTACAACCATAGACAAAGTTTTGAAAGCAAATCAAGGTAGGTGTTTTCTTCCAATCACCTGATGAATACAGATGTGTGATATTTATGTTAATCTTCTCACTATTTATATTATCTTTCAGAGTAATATTTAATAGAGACATCTGAGATGAAAAATAGAGGATTATTAGTTAAGAAAATGGCAGATGCTGCAATTTAATAGAATGAAAACAAATGATACAAAAAAGTAATTTTTTTTTTAATAAAATGAAAAATCAACAATTAAAAAAAATATATTTTCTTCAAAACATTTAAATTATTTTTCGATTTTAATGAAAATTAAAGGTTTTATAAAAGGAAAATAAAATATAGAGAATTAAATTCTTTTACTAGGCCAAATTTGAAATTTTTTATATGATCATAGAAAGTATAATAAAAAGAAGATAGTCTGAAAATTTCAACTAGATGGCTTAAAAAAAAAATATCAGAATTTATAAAAATGTGAAAATTTTCAAAAAATTTATGATTAAATAAGATGTTTACAGAAATTGAAACTACAGGTCTTACAGCTCATCAGAATTAGTAATTTTTATTTATCTAATGTATAAATTGAATACAGTACATAACCTCCACAAAGCATGAAGTCTTATGTAAAGAAACTTTTGGAATATCACAACACATTTAAATACTGTTAAAGAATAAAAAATGTATTTAGCTGATTTAACTAGATCAGTGTTTGTCAAACTTGACTTTTCTGTAGACCCTTTTTTTAAGAAAAAAGAAATTAGCAGACTTCCAGTATTGAATTATTTAATTTTTCAGAACATGCAAATAAACTAATCCAGAAAAAAATTGTTCAATTTGATGTATAGAAATAATAAATTGAAGATTATTAAGAAAAATATACAGATGTTAAGAAATTTTTATGTAATGCTAATCTTCTTTTAAAATGACTGATAGCTTTACTGTAAAGAAACTAAAATAGTTCTATATGTTTCTTTTTATATTCTTAGGAATCATATATGGTTTTAATATAAAAATTCCTGATTCTGTTAATATTCTTATAAAGAAAACAAAAGTAGTAATAAAGGAATTTAAAGTTATTTATCATCTTTTTAATGATATGAAAAATGAAATTGATGCTCGTCTACCACTTGTAGATAAAGAACAACAAATAGGTATGCTATACTGAATATTATTTAAGTAATATTAATAAGATAATTAAATTATTCTTATTATATTTAGTAGTAATAATAATAGTATCATATTTCAATTTACATAGTTTTTGAATTTATATTGGTTTTTGTTAATAATAATAGGGAAAAATAAAAGTCTACTAAAGGCTGGGTCTTACAGCTGAAAAATATGATGTAAATATACCATTGTATCAATGCTTATTATGCTGCTCCCACTATATGGCTAGATACTGTCTTTCCATTGAAGTTGACTATTTGTCATCAGAGTATGAGCTAGTTGTTGAAATTTTGTTCTCTGAAACAATATATGTCACTCATTCATGCAATTCTTTTAGTTTTTGAATTTTACACCTGCAAAACCATGACATTCAATAAATTTATGAAGTCAGCAATTCTTATGTTGAATCAGCTAACTTCAAATGATGATTACAGTTTTTGTCCAATAGCTAAACAATATCATTTATTTATGTTGCATTGTATGTCTGATGTTTTATGTGCAATACACTTACATCAGCATATTGATGCTCCATTTTTTTATGTCTGTGAGACCCAGCCTTAACATCAACTTATGCAACTTTAAATTAGGTTAGTCAGCAAACATATTAAAAAAAATCACTTAAAAGTTACAGGATTATTTATAGGGGTTCTAGCTCATTTTTTTACAAGTTTAATTCATTCCAAAACTCGCAACTTAAGTTGAATAACGATGTAAGATGAGGTATGACTATATATCTGATTTAGCCAGAATGAATTTTAATTGACAAAGTATTTAATTAAAAAGTTTTAAAGTCATTTCTTTCTATTTTGTCTTATTATTATAAATTCACTTATGTTAAACCTTATCTATTGTCAGCAGAAAATAATTTAATTCTTATAAAATGATAATGCTTCCTCCAGATAAGATTTAATGCAAAGAGTCAGGTAAAAAATACAGTTTGTATATATTAAAAAATTGAAAGCATCGTTATAGAAGTGAAAATATTAATTTCAATAAAAATAAGTAATATATAACTAATATTTCATGCACTTTTGTTTATATTAAATTCTCAATCGATTTCTACTGCATGGTTTCCATTTATTTAAGCTTGACTACTAACACTTCCAATAATGTTTTATAACTGTTATATTTCACCATAGAACACAAATAATTAATAAAGTTATACATGCTAGAACTTAAAAAATATCTCATTCATAATTTATACCTAGAAAAAATAAGATCATCATATATTATTTTTGCAATTACTATTCATACTGATGCTTGAAAAATAATTTATTTTGGGCATTTTTGTTCCTAAATAAGTTGAAAATTTTTCCAAAATTTATATGGCTATTTCAATTACATTTAGGCTAAAAACTTCAAATAAGAGAACATAAATGTTTGCTTTTATACAAAACTCAAAAAAAGTTCTTTTTTATTATGGATTCATATATATTGTGATACTTTTCTTCTTTGGAAAGTTCCAATATTTGCAAAAAAAAATTAGCTACAGATAAAGAAAATTTCATAAGTTTTAATGATATACAGTATATTTAAATTTTATGAGTGACTTCATAACTTCTAGAAATTTTAAGAATTGAACTTATTTGACATGACTGTGATATATTCTCTTAATAAATAAGATTGAAAAACATTACTTCTTATTACATATCTATCAGTATTTATAACAACACACTATATTACTGTAATAAACTTAACAGCATTGTTCTTTATATCAGATCATTGTAAATGGATTGAAAAACATTGTTGTTATAAATACTGATAGATATGTAATAAGAAGTACACTATATTACTGTAATAAACTTAACAGCATTGTTCTTTATATCAGATCATTGTAAATGAGCTTGTAATGGCCAATCTCATAGTTCTATTTACAGTATAAAAGAAATTACTAGAATTTGGCAACTCATTATTTTGATGCTATTATTAATTTTCATTGGGTCAAAACTCTGCATGTTATGCAGAATTCAATGAAAATTATGAACTGCTTTCATGATAAACACTTTGTTGAAACTATATTATTTTATAAATTCAGAAAATTTTATTTAAAAAAAAATAGTATAATGGAAATTTTCTACTAGCAGTTGTTCCATGATTTATTAGCAAATGTTCACCTTAAATAATATAGTGCACCCCCTTTTGATATTTTAGAGCAATTATACTATATTCACTATCATGAACAGGCATAGTTTGTTAATGGAGCATCCTTTTAGTTATAATAATTTGCTTTCAATGGCAGTCTAAATGATATTTCTAACTGTGATAATATGTAAGTTCCACATAATCTTTAAAAGTTTTGTTCATATAATTAGGTGAAGCTGTTGTTCTTAAAGAATTCATGGTAACGGTAGGAAAGAAGAAAGTACCTGTAGCAGGATGCTTGTGCACTAAAGGTATTTTGAAAAAAGATGTCAATTTTCGAGTTGTCAGAGGCACAGATACAATATTTGATGGTCAGTATTTAAATTCTATATATTCATTTAAATTTCATTAAAGACTACAAAATATTTTCTTAATTTTCAGGTAAGCTAGCTAGTCTTAAGCATTTAAAGAATGAAGCAAATAGTATTAAAAAAGATGTTGAATGTGGATTAAGATTAGAAGATCCAGAAGTTCGGTTTCAAGCTGGAGATACAATTATCTGCTATGAAATAGTGAAAGTAGAACAGAAAATTGATTGGAACCCAGGTTTCTAGCATAAATAATAAAAATAATTTTCTATAAAATTTATTTGTACTAATCTCATTCAAAACAATCATCAGTGAATTTTTTATGACCATTCATTCAAATTTTCATCTGTACAAAAAGTATAGTTATTGAGAATTAGCTTTCAAATTATATACAGAAACATTTTTTTGTTCATCTAATTTTTTGGCTATAGTGGTGTAAACTTGACCTTGTAATACTTTCCGTGAAAGCCTCATCTGGCCATTTACTGGATCTCGCCCAAAGAACTTCACATCTATTTCTTGGTCCACTTTCAAATCAAGAGCACTTGGATGGTTTATCTGCAAATAAGACAAAATTGATTGTTACATAAATAAAACTCTAGTATACTATATTAACAAAATTTCTACCTTTCTTCGATCTAGTTGAGAATTATGCAAGAGTGTCGGTGTCATAGAAGAATATAAAGTAACCATCACTCCGGAATCCCTGTATCACATCATTTTTTTAATTAAGTTATAATAAACAACAATATAACATATTATTATACAAACCTGATTTCTACTATTTTTGCTTTATATATTGCACCAATTTCCAAATCAGGTTCCTTCTATAAAGTATGAAGTTATAATTGAATTAAATCTTAGCAACTTTTTCAGTAAAATAAATATTTAACACAAACCTCCTCTTCTAGGAATTTCTCAATCATTTCCCTTCCTTACTGAAAAAGTTGCTAAGATTTAATTCAAAATAAATATTTAACACAAACCTCCTCTTCTAGGAATTTCTCAATCATTTCCCTTCCTTCATCCATTGCTTCTTTATTAGGTGCAAAAACTAAGTAGCTTGTATCGTCTATCTGCGTAACGTGAACTCCTACATAAATAATAAGAAAAAATATCAGAAATGAACAAACGATTATTTATTCATTAAAAATTACCTGTTTCTGATGTTAATTTCTTTAAATTATAACCACCATGCCCAATGAATTTTGATCTTTTATGAACAGGAATTTCTAATTTTTCTGTAAATAAATGTCAGATTTTTCTTCTTTAAGCATTTAAAATATTTTATTTTTGAAATTGGAAACTTAATAAACCTTTTATTCAGTTAATTATACCTGATACTGGCCAATTATCTTTCTTTTCATCTTTTGATTTACTAATTACTTGATTCATAATATTCAATATCTTTGATTTTCCATCTATCAGAAAAATATTAAAGAAAATTTTCTTTATTATATCAATAAATCTTTTATAAACTACTATGGATTTATTTTTGAGAAGAAAAGTTTCTAGCTTAAATATAAAAATAAGATTTATCATCTGTTGTGACATCATTGTAGATTTAATTTACAATGATGTCATAATTGATAAGTTAAGTGTTTGTATAGTAATTAATTAATTATTAAACATTACTTTTGTTCTTCGTTTTTAATAGAGATAATTTATTAAATCTTATTAATCAATGGATGATGGCAGGCAACATGACATTTTTAACATTGATTTTGTTATTGTTTAGAAATCAGATCAAAAGATGCCAATTGACTTTTTTTGCTTGTTTTTTATGAGGAATCATCTTCCTTTGACTTTTACCATACAAATTTATGCTAAATTTATCTAAATGCAGTTTTTTACAAGCAATGGCATATTCAACAGACAATAAATTGTGTAGAAAAAAATAATTCAAACTTTTTTAATCAGTTCCATATTTAAAATATAGTAAAATATTTTTATTAGGCTAAGCTTTTAGATAACGAACAATAAATATGATATGATTTCATGCATAAAATTATTTATGTCAAATTTTCAGAAAAAATTTCTTATTTATATAATCACTTTTTGAAACACAGGTATTCCCTGCTTTATCTTTATCCAACTTTACATAAAATATTTTCCATAATTAGATATTTATGCTGTATATCTGAAGAAAAAACAATTGTAGATTTATTATGACTTTTAATTTTATTAGCAATTATAGCACGTCATCATAATTTCATACATCATTTTTTTCTTTGTAAACCTCATTTATGATTTCAAAAATTGTTCATTATTTATAAAATTCCAGATCTGATATGTTTCCAAGTATTAGTATAAACAGAAACAAGATAAATTTTTATTTCATTATTTCTCCATCCATCATTTACTTCCATTCTACTTGTGAAGTTATTATTATTCCATCTAATTGTTAAAAGATAGTTCTTAATATTTATATATACACAGTAATTATTATAGTCATTATTTACTTCCATTCTACTTGTGAAGTTATTATTTTTCCATCTAATTGTTAAAAGATAGTTCTTAATATTTATATATACACAGTAATTATTATATCTAAATTTATACAACCAAATAACTTAGCATTTATATATACTTTGATAATTGATTATTATGGACTTAATTTGTATTTTATTACAGATATAGAATAAATATGAAAACAAGTTTATTCCATATCTTCTAAGTTACCATTATTACTGATAAAAAATAATCTGAGATAGTGGAAATTATTTCTTTTCTAAAGAAATTTTTGGAATTGGCTCAATAAAATCCATCATCAGTGTTTCTTTTTACCTTTTCATACTGAGCTAAGGAGTTTCATAATTCCCTTTGAAATCTTAAACTGCAAACCATGTTTGAATCAGTGTGGAGGAAATAGTTTATTAAAAGATTAACATAACTGATAATTGAATACTATATAAAAATTAAAGATCATATATATATATGTTGTACTGTACAATATACATAGTGTCATTCACCAGTATTGTTGTAACAGCTTAGGATTTTATTATTCGTCATTGTCTGTAATCTAGAATATTAAAGTAAGACCCTGTTTAATGCGGGGATATGTTCCAAGGAAACAAAGCGCTAAATGAAACAGCGTTAATGGATATGTTCCAAGGAAACAAAGCGCTAAATGAAACAGCGTTAAATGAGGTTATTTTAACATGTAAATAATGAGGATAGGTGAAATGGGACAGTGAATAAAAAATATATATATAGCATTTTTTAAATTTTATTTTCTAACATGTATCATTACTATTGTATTACATTAATTATAGGCATTTTTTATTGCTATCATTCATGAAAAAATTCTTAAATAAAAAGTTTTAAGAACAAAAAGCAGTAATCAGATTGCAGTAAGCTATAATTTTTTTTTCAATGTTCTAACTTCAAGGAACTATAGTTTAAAGTGGCAGCATTCAAGTTAAATTAAAATGGGGGTAATTATTATTTTTATTAGTGGTAAAATAATATTGATGACTGATCATAAATATGAACTCTGACTGCAACAGACTTTCATATATACTGCAATGCACTGTGAGATGGCATAGGAGTATCGATGCAACAAATTTGTGCCATTTCATATTTACATGAGTATAACAGTTTGAAAAACCACTCCAAAGTGAATCAATAAAAATATAGAATTAAAAAAAAACTGCATTATATCGAAACAGCATTAAACGGGGCAGCGTCTTACTGTATTATGATCATCATTGTTGTCAATGTTGGATTTAGATAGCTAAATTATATCATGTAAAAGAAAATTCAGTATCAATTTTTCAATTATGTTAAACCAAAATTGTGCAATATAAGCAATATTGTGCAAAGCATGTAAATCAAGGATTAGGTATACTAATTTTTGATAAACTGGAACAGTTTCAATTTTTAATTTCTATTAATTATTGGCTTATGCAACTGATCTTAGATAATCAATAGATGTTATGGTTCCTGAACTGATATATCCTTAAATCTGTCTTTTTAATCCATTGCATTATTCATTGTAAAAACATAATGATCAAAAAATTGAAGGTCTGTTGTATGATCTCTTAGTTCTATCATTTATATAAAAATTAAATTCATAAATTATTTTTAAAATACTACTAGATGCAATGTTGTTTTCACATTATGAAATGTAGTAATGATCTAAAGACAAGAGTATTAATCATCATGTAATGGCATATTTTGAAGGATTCATAAAAATTTCAAATATTCTTGATATAAGTTAAACTTTGAGCAACAAGGAGAGTAAGTATTATTTCAATGTAAATGGAATATTAATTATAAATCTAAAATTGTTGTTGATATATTTTTTTACAAAATATTCACAGGTTCTATAAATAAAGATATTATTCATTAATTAATATAAATATCTATAATGCATTATAGAATCCAAAGAATTCTTTTTATTATCTGAATATATTAAAATAATGTAATTAAAATATTACCGCTTCCTTGTTGTATCGCTTCCATCACTACTTTCAAAGGAAGGCCCAATAATTTCACATCTACCTATATTTAAAATATTTCCTTTAATTTCAGATTTACTTATAAGAAAATTTAGATTATAAAATATAATATTTTTGAGCATTAAAGAAAGAAATCATTTATATTATATTGTTAAAAGATGATTCCTCTATAGTCATTCATTTATTAGCTTGTTTCTGGTATCATTCAGAATGAAAAATATATTTATTCGTGCAAGTGTTTCAAGTGATAGGAGTTAATATAACTCCTATCACTTGAAAAGAGAAATTATGGAAAAATTTTTCAAATACAGTATTATCCATCTTGATTTTGGCAAAGACTGTTATACAGCTATTCTTTTAGTGCTGACCTATATATAATAAAAATACAGGAATCCCTTGATTAGTACAGTTAATAAATCCTTGCAATACACTGCATATATCAAAACCACACTAATCAAACTAAAAACCAATGGGAATAATTATAATGAATCCTGGAAAATATCAAAATTATAAACACGTATTTTTCCCCCCCCTCTCAAAATGTATCTATATTGCATTACATGTACTTTAAATCATTGAGAATTGGATAGGTATTTAAAAAATAGTAAGAATTAAAATTTATTTTTCATTAAAAAATTTTGTTTTACAAAATTGCAATAAATTTTGTAAAAAATAAATTGCACATCCGTAGACATCAAGTACTGGAGAGAAACTGAAGACAAGGCTGGCTATATAATATTGTAATGGCTATTATTAGGGCCATTCACGCTCAATTTATTAATATATTTTAAATTTGTTTGTAATATTAATAGAATTAAAAATAAATAAATATATTTTTTATTGCAGTTCTTTAGTCATGTAGACTACAGGTAATCCCCAAGATTCAGTTGCCAATGCTTCAGAGTTTGCAAAAATAAATAAATAAATAAATCACACTTGTTGAAGTGCACTAATCAAATTTGGCACAGCATATATTAAAGGATCATTTTTTGTGCACTAATCAAGGGATTCCTGTATACAGCCATTATCAAAATATTATCAGTAGGCCATGTGTGCACTATGTATAAAATACATACATACATAAATTTAATAAATACTAAAATTTTAATCGATTTAAGAAAGAATCAGTTTGGCAAGTTGACTATACAGGCTAAAAATGAAACCACATATTACTGATAAATCAATACCAACCACAAACTAATCTGATTCAGAGAAAAGTGTTGTTATATTTAGGCAAAAAACAATTACTAAACATAGTTGCAGTTAATCACAAATGTCAAAAATTTAAATACAGGAAGTCCTTGACATACAACCACTAGTATATACAACAGTGATGTCATCAATAACTTTGGGATTGGTCAATGCAATTTTCATGGGTTTGAGTTGCTTTTCATATATCAGACCACTGGGTTTGATATATGTGAAGCATCCTTTTTTTATGTCTGGTTCTTATAGTTTTATGCTCGTTATGTTTATTAAAATTACTAGGACATAAAATCAATTTAACATTACTAATAAAAAATCCCTAAATTTTGGGTATTTACAACTTATGAACATTCTGCCTTACAATGATAGGGGTTTAAAACCAAACTCTGTCATAAATCAAGAACTGCTTGTAATCAATTGATCTTTACAGAAGCATTTTATCCTTATGGAACTTTAATTTTTTTAATTTTCTTCAATAGATTATTATATTGGCATCTCATTGTCTTAGAAACAAAAATAATAATAATCGTGATACAAATATAACCAAATACCGAAATTTAAAAATTTTTCAAGGATATTTTCAAACTTGTCACAATAAAAATATGTGACAATATTATTAATCTATCTTCAAAAGCAGAGAAGTTTATAAAAAAAAACCAAATATTTTATGATCTGTAAAACTTTGCATGATATAAATAAGAAATAACTTCAAGGGAACTATATCCAAATAAACCTAAATTATCAAGCCAAATTTTAATCCCTTGAAACCGTAACAGAATAATTTTAATGATTTGAAATAATTTGAACTAATGTTCTAATCCTTTTACTAATTTGAACTAATGTTAGCGCCATCTCGTAATTAGATTAATTATTAAAATTCTAGTTCAATTATTAATTAATAGATGGCGCCACTCATTGATTTTGTAGAAATTAATAATTATTCTAATTACGAAGAGGCGCTAATTAGTTCCAAATTATTTCCGTTACGGTTTCAAGGGCTAAAATTTGCATGCAAAAGCATATGTGCATAATTATTATTTGTGGATTTCCTCATAAAAAACATATATAAGAAATCTTATACTTTTGAAGAGAATATAGTTGAGAAATAGTTAAAGTTATTAGATAACACTTACTCTGTAGTAGATAAATTTATACATTTATTTGTTAAAAATAATATTTCAGATTATTTAAACTAATTTGATGATTATAATATTGATTTTTTTTTAATTATTAAAAAAATAATAAATTGGCAGCTATAAAAATATGAATTATTCTGAAAATTTTGATTGTAGTTGCTCATAATTATTAATTAAGAATTAAAACAATAGATTAATCTATAACAGGGCTGTCCAATTATAGTAAGCCCGAGGGCCGCAGCCATGTTTAGTAGAAATATGGAGGGCCGCAGTTACAAAAAAGGGGGCGGGGCTTTGGTCTTGATACGCTAATGTCAACAAACGGAACGCATAAATATAACGCTTTTTGGAAACCAATTTTATTTCCAGATTAACAAACCTTATTACAAAATTATATTTACCAGATTGCATCTAATAAACATATAAACAAAAATGGTATGTATGTATCTATTTAATGTGATAAATGTTTTTGTTTATATGTTTATTAGATGCAATCTGGTATGTATGTATCTATTTAATGTGATAAATGATGGCGGGCAGAAGCATTAAATTTTAACGCTCCCGAAATTCGCAGATGATGATAAAAAAAAAACGAAAACGGAAAGAAAAATTTCACGAAATATTAACAGATGGCGTTAGTAGACCGCAGTAAAACTTTTGGCAGCTATAAATTTACTCCAGGAGAGAGATCACAGGTCAAAGAAAACAATCAAGTATCAGATTACTGGTCACGAAAACTGCTCCCCCGACGTTAAGTGTAACGAAAACAGGAGCAGATTTCTGCTCCTCCGGCGTCAACATATTAATTGATTTCACAGAATGCTGTCATCCTTATTTTTCATCCAGATACAGCTCCACTCAGATTTTTTCTTCAAATTTCTCATATGCTTTCAAAACATTCTTTACTTTCTTTTAGAATCATTCTACAACTTCCTATCTCTGTCTTTTTCATACTCTTTTCTTTCTTTCATCACTTATGAATATTTTTTCTTGCACTTCATATACTTTGTTTACTCATACTTTCATTTAATATTCCAAATTTGCACTCTTCTATTCTGCCATATGTGCTGCCTCATCATTCTATCATGTATTTGCTTTCCTAAATAATCTCACTTCACTCACAGTATTCATTACATACTTTTTAAAAGCCATATTCACCATAGTGGATTAATTCTCAGACCAAGATCATTTTACTTTTCATATTTATCACAAGAAATTTTATGAATTAATCTCTAACTGTGAGTGGCTGTTTAACTCATTCCTATCAGGGGCAGACTAAATAATCACTTGCAGTTGGAAATTAATTTACAAAATTTGTTGTGATGAATATAAAAAAATAGGAATGATCTTCATCAGAGAATTAATTCACCATTGTGAATATGGCTGAAAGTGTATATTCACACATGATCTATATTACATATATTTTCAATCATTGGACTCAGCTTTTCACATGCCTTCCTTTCATACATCTTTTGTTTTACATGTAAATTCTTCCTTTTTATCCATATTCTTTTGCCCACCTTTATTTCTTCATTTACTGAGCAGTATTCATTTACTGACCATCAAGCTTATTGGATAGTGATTTGAACCTATCTCTACATTTCTCATTATTCTCATGTCACAATTTTTACCCTCAGTTTGAAAGAGATCAGAAGAGTACTGTCTATGTGTAATCAAAAAGATTACACATAGACAGTACTCTTCTGATCTCTTTCAGAACTTTTCTCAAAATGGATGGCTTGTGTCTCTTGGGTGAACTTTCTTAAAGAAAATGTTTGAGACTAACATTCTTCACTCAGCAAACACTTCTAACAATTTCATTCCATTGCTATTCACCCAAAGATCATCATTATTTCCAATCAATTTTTCTATATTTTTTCTCTCTGTACCATCTCCCCCTGCATTCCCTCTTATTTAAATCATTTACTGTAATAACTCATTTGTTGTTATGACATTTATTTAGCATATCATTTAGTTCATACCAAAACTTGTTTTTTCATTCTCTCATAAACCATCTATGAGGGGGATTCAAATGAAAACCTTAAAAGTGCCATAGAATTGCGAAAAGTTGTACTATTTATTCGATAGGTGGCAGTAGTGGTCCTTAAGGTTCACAAAGTGATCGGCAGGTGGCAGAGTGATGTTGCAACGCCGGAGAAGGCAGCAGCATCCACAACAAGATGGCTGCTTCGCTATCCACATGCACTGCGCTAGAACAGCGATCTGTAATGCGTTTTTTGAGTAGTGAAGGTGTGAAACCAATAGAAATTCATCGCAGAATGACAGCACAGTACGGTGATTCGTGTGTGTCACTGCAGCAAGTGTACGAGTGGTGTAGAAAGTTCAAAAGCAGCAAAACTTCTGTGGAGGATGCCCCATGACCGGGACAGGCTCTGCGTAGTGACGGACAAAAACATTGTGTTAGTGGAAAAGATTAGTGTTGGATAACAGGCATATAACTGTACAGGAAATAGCCTCAATGTTAAAGATTAGTGTTGGTTCAGCACACAATATTGCCCACAATATACTGCAATTCAATAAAGTGTCTGCAAGATGGGTGCCACGTCAGTTGACTGCCAAATTGAAAGATCGTTGCATTGATGCCGTGAAGAACTTTTGCGTCGATTCCACGTCAAAGGTGATGCATTTCTGGGAAAAATTGTCACAGGCGATGAGACCCAGGTGCACTATCACCAACCTGAAACGAAAAGGTCAAGCAAGGAATGGTGCCACAAATCATCGCCGAAACCAAAGAAATCCGCACTCAACAGTCTGCTGGGAAAGTCATGCTCACTCTTTTCTGGGATGCAAAAGGAGTAATTTTAGAGCATTACATGGACAAGGGAGTGACAGTAACCAATCATTCTTATTCAGATATGCTGCGAAATCACCTTTGCCCTGCAATCAAGAGTAAACGACGAGGACTTCTGACTTCCGGAGTATTGTTACAGCATGACAACGCCTGACCGCATACAGCCAGTTTCACAGTTCAGACTATCCAGGATATCAAATTTGAATGTCTTATTCATCCACCTTATTCACCAGACCTCACTCCTAGTGACTTTCATGTGTTCGGTGCACTCAAGAAGCAATGGGAGGCAAGCATTTCCGAAGTGATGAAGAGGTGAAAACCGCGGTGCACAACTGGCTACAGACACGACCAAAAGATTTCTTTCAACATGGTATCTATGCACTTCCAAAGCATTAGAAAACTTGTATTGAACGTCAGGGAGACTATGTAGAAAAATGATATGCATAAGTTGTTTCTAATTGTTACAATAAAAAAATTATTGCACTTTTAAGGTTTTCATTTGAATCCCCGTCGTATAAGAGAATACATAACCAGAAACATTCTTTTTAGACCTAGCTTCATTCTGTTGTCACTTACCTGTATTCTGTCCTGCACTTTTTCTTTCTCTCATACATCAACGCACCCACACCACTTATTTGTCAATATACTCATTCATCAACATATCCACCATCACCAAAACTATATTTCTACAATGTTACTCCTCACATTTTTAAATGCACATTTTTTTCAAGATGTTTCACTCATATGTAGCACATCTATCCTATATGCAAACATCTCATAATCAACTATAGTTTATACCCTTTCATTTATTTATTCATATTCCACATAGTCAGTTACAATTCATATTTCCACTTTTGTGCTCTTTATCCATTATCCCATCCAATTATAACTTGGGGACCATGACAAATAAGATTTATAAGCTCAATATATGAAAAAAATTAAATAATTGAACAAAGAAATTGAAAAAAGGAGAAGAGAATTATGAGAATAAAAAAGGAAAATAAACATCAACTGAATGGCACTGTCCTGATTGGAACTTCTTTCCAGCATCATAAATCCTGAAGAGAAAACAAGGTTATATATCAGGAGTAGGAGATTGTGTTTGTGCAGGTGTTTTGAGTATGATGCAACAAAGGAGGACCACAAAAAATAATAATAAACAAAGTCCGAAATACTTCAACCCTGGGAATATTAGGTGAAAAGTCACTTATTTGATCGTGGGCTCTGCATTATACAATCAGCAGTCTGACTACCAGCATCCATATGTGATAGATGGAGAGAGACCCTCATCTGTTGACTTGAAGAAATAAATTGTTCAATAGACTGGTCGTCTTCCTTTTACTATAAGACCTAATATTACCTTAACTCAGGTCTCTCTTACTCAGAAACTCACTGACTTTCAACAAGTCTAAGGGATAACTTCTGGGAGGTATGGAACAAGCATCATCCGTATCGCATCTACAAAAGGAAGAAGAAAGAGAAGTTGATAGATTTCCCCAA
Organism: Olivierus martensii; assembly: GCA_000484575.1. Classification (NCBI taxonomy): domain Eukaryota; kingdom Metazoa; phylum Arthropoda; class Arachnida; order Scorpiones; family Buthidae; genus Olivierus; species Olivierus martensii. The sequence goes on from AYEL01021742.1 coordinate 19,770, forward strand.
CTGACAAATTTTTGAAAGACTACTCTGTTCCTCAAGCAGGCACAGTAAAACTGCAAGTTGGACCCACCTAAAAAGGAAGAAGAATAACTTTCAACCACGATGCATCAGATTCCCAATGGGAGTGTGTCATTTTTGCCATCTTAGAAGAAGACCCCGAGAAATCTCAGACTTATCATTACATATAAATAGGTCTCCAATGGAAGAAGAATAGACAATGTGTGTAGTGATCGTTGGACAAACAGTGTTGTACAAGAACAATAACAAACTATCAAGATTTGTCAAGCTTCCTCTTGATCAACTAGGTATTTTTCCTCCCATCATGGGTTGTATCATGACAATCTCTTTCTCATCAAATAAAGATTCCAAGGTGTTGACTATAAGAATTGTTTGTCACTGTGTTCCTGAATCTTCTTCCATCCTTATATTACAACCAGCATATTATTTCTCATAACATATAGTGCTTGTTTGTCAGTATTGTCTTACACTCCTGATTTCCTTGATATCCTGATTTTATCCACATAAGGCTCAAGCCTATGAAATTATATCACCTGCTGGGATCCCACATAATTCAAATATTTGGATTATCAAAAATAATCTTGTATATTATTATGTATACAGGAATCCCTTGATTAGTGCAATTACAATGATTTATTTATCTAAAAAAATAAAAATATAATCTTTAAAATCAAACAAATTCTAATAATAATGAAATTATTTATCATAGAAATATTAAATAATTTTTATTTTTCATTATTATTGACAAATAAGTAAATGAACTTTAATGCAGATGAACTAAGTGGGTGATCGGTTAACGAACATAATCCATCTAAGATAATGTTCGTTAACTGATTGTTGATTCACCATATGTTTTTATGGGAATTTGATTAATTCATTCTGGAGACACAAAAAAAATAAATAAAAAATTATATAATTTCTTACTACATTTATTTATATGTAATAACTTTAATATATACATACATAGTATTGCATTTTAATCTACGAGGGTTGTTCTGAAAGTAAGTTTTGTCATTTTTTTTTGAAAGAGAAGATGGTACAGCAGGTGAAACAAACAATCGCCATAAGAATCCACATCCATTGCTGGCTCAACGACGGAAGGAACATCAGTGGAGGAGGAATGATGCATGCATAGAGCACCGAAGAAGAGAGAATAGCAACAGACAGACATGCCCGAGGTTATTCGAGTACAAATCACGATGGCAGACAGACGTGTACTGACAACGTGGTCGCCATGGAAGTGCATGCTGTTATCCGGTATGAATGGGCATGTGGGACTAGTGTGTCCATCATCCATGAACGCCTACAGACCATGTATGGTGAAGAGGTCATGTCTTGTCAAATGGTTGTCGCTGGTGTTGCATGTTCAGTGAAGGAAGGCAGTGTGTGTGGAGGATGAAGTGGGCTTCCCTCAACATCCACAAATGAAAACAACATTGCTAGAGTACAGGACATGGTGTTAGTGGACAGGCACATAACGGTATTAGATGTGGCATCCAGGCATTGCAGGGCACCGAGTTTTACCAGAGTGGTTTCTTCAAACTGATTGCACGCTATGACAAATGTCTCAATGTCGGTGGCGACTATGTCGAAAAATAGTGCAAGGTGTATAGTTCATGATGCCATGGTGTATTTTTTTTTGGCAATAAAGTTTCCATGTGAAAAAAATGACAAAACTTACTTTCGGAATGTCCCTCATATTATGTTTATTTTCCATTAAAGAATCTGTTTAATGTCAATTGCTTTTCTCTCTTCAGGATTTTTCAGAAGTGATTAATAGCATTGTCATTGTAGAGATCCCAAGCTTATTGACTTCATCCTGGTATGGGTGTATTCTAAGACCAAACTATTGTAAAATCTCTCTTACCTTCTTTAATAAATCTTTGATTTAATATTTAAACTGTAAATATACCGTATTTGTTCTTATTCAGCCAAATTTTTCATATCACTATGATTATCAGTGTTTTGCAGGAATTGGACGAATTAAAGCATAATTTCCAAAAAACTATTTATTATTTCAACCTCAAAAAAAATTTTTTTTTTTTTAAATTTTACACTAATATACACAATTACCAAATTTTCAAAACATAAATTAATATATAATTAAATCTTGACATATAATTTCCTTAACAAATAATTAAATATTACACTTCCTTTCACAAATATTCTTCTGCATTTATTAAGATGCATTTCGATCTCAAACGAATTCTCTTCAGTTAATCGCAGAAATTATTTCTTTAACACGTGTTGTAAAAGATATTAAAAAGTTGCCATTCCTAAAAATCTTTGATTTGTTTTAAGTTGTCTCCGAGTTCATTTTAATCGGGATCTCCACAAATGTACAAGACCTAAGCCTATCATTTTGTTACATTAGTTAAGCTGCTATATCCTCATGAGATATTTTTAATCTAGCGGAGGCTATTTATACAGTTCATCACAGGCTGGCCAATACCCATGATGGGGTTAACTAGATGATTGAAAGATGAGGTTCAACGGGCCAGGCCCAGACCCCTCCTGAAAAATTGGAGGAGTGGGACCCGGATCCTCCAGGATGGTAAGCCACAGCTTTACCATGCAGCCATCCGGCCAACCTGTCATTCCATCAGTCCATGGGTCCCACAGTTTGTTCTGTGAAGTGTTCGTTATCCAAACATAAAAATCTTTCGTGAAAGTGTTCGTTAACCGATCACCCACTGTACTGTCTTAGGAACAATTCAGGGATGAAAGTTATTTATATAAATATGGCCCTAAAACTGGAAAACTTGCAACTTCTTCTTCTCGGTTCCCATTTTGATTTTTTCAATTTTGTAGATGATGGGAATCTTTACCTGCAAATCCAGTCATACTGTATTGTATAACAATATATGTGGTTTGAAATGCCTTTTTATGAATGTTTAGCATTTATTTATTGCAATTAATGTTCACATTTTCAATTTTTTTTGATATTCATATTCAAGAAAATTCTCAAATCCAGGAACTTGTTAAGTGAGACTTTGTAAACCAAGAACTACCTGCTTATTATCTGACTATAACAATCTATCTTTCCCAGCTTTGCCATAAAGTTCTTGTGCTGTAAACTTAGGCTAGGTAGTATAGAGTGTAGCTTGTTTCAGCTTGTTTGATATATGTGTTTGCATAATTTTCAATTATATGAACTGTTTAAAACCTGTAAGTGGTAGCATGAAACCAAATCGTAAGTGGGAAAATGAAATTTGTATGCAGAGTAAACTAGTATGCATAAACTGTTAAGTATGCGAAGTTTTCACTATTTTATTAAAATAAATCTTCCAAATGTATGAAACCTTATTTTTTGGCAAAGTCTATTTTCTAATGCAAAAAAAAATCATTTTTTTATTATAATTTATTGATTTTTAATGAATTTTAGTAATAAATGATATCTCTTATCAAAATTATGTAAATAAACAGAATATCATATTTCATTCAGTTGTAAATATTTTTCCAAACTCAAAACAAATGCATCTCCAGTTTTATTTGTAAACAAACTAGATAATCTTATTACCTAGAGTGGTCCAAGGTCATTTGAAGGTGGTGCACGAGTGGGGGAGGGATATGAACAAGGGTAATAAAATCTGACTCAAGGAATGTGAAATATTAATTCTTCAACTTTGAAGAATTCTAAATCGCATGTAATATAAACTTTTACTTCATATTCTAATTTTTTTTATATTCTCTGATATGTTTACTTGTTTCTATTGTAGCATTTTCCGTCCTTGAAAAGATATTTATTTTTTTACAAAATTTTTTTAATCAAATTTTATATTGAATATTGTCATAATATACAAATTATGACAATAAATAGAATCAAAAATTCTCTCTGTCTTAACAATTAATGATAACAAAGAAATTTGTTGTTTTTCTCAAAGAGAAAGGTTGAAAGTTTAGTAATCACTATATATATTGCAATACTGGGGTCAGAATTTGTGACATGTGCATATGTCATTTCTGGCTATAGCATAATACTCATTTTTTCAAGTATTGTTTATTATTTTATCTTCTAATATTTATTTCTTAATTGTATCATTATTTGTTAAGCAGTTTCAATTTGTTTTTTGAGAAATTATTTCAAAATTTTTTATTATATTGATATATAAAATAAAAAGATGGATGCATGCTGGAACAGCTTTATCATTATTTAAAACTTAATAAACTGCTTAAATAAAAATATAAAATTAGGTGAATTGAAGTATCTAAGAATGAAGAAATTTATCCAAAAGTCTTTCTTTACAAATATGATTAAAAATTTAATTGTTTATTTATACATACGGCAAAGTGACGTGAAACTGGCAACTACAGCACAGCAAAATGATAAACTATTTTTATAAACGATTAAATATCTATCAAAAAAACGTTATTTTTTTTAGTAGGGAAAAGCACAGAGTCTCAATCCACAAGATCCCCAATCAATATTTTTTTCTCTCGGCTCTTTTTGATGCATTGTAAAATTTTATGAATACATAAGGACCTAGCAATTTAGGAAAATTCTAATTTTTTTCAGATTTTTAAAAAATTCTTTAATATCAGAATTTTTATTTTTTGCATGCAGGAGAAGAACTCCACTCCCACTGCCAGATTTAAATTAAAGAAGAAAATGTGTCTGGTATCTATACTTCAATTAGTAAGATGTTAGGGTATTATCCTAAAGGTTTCTAGTTTGATTCCAAGTTGAAATAAGTTTTGTTTTTAGATAGGTATTAAAGTTTATAATTTTGTTGTTAATTGATAGCCATGTTGACTAAAATTTGTTTAATCAGTAATTTCATATTTTAAATTTATTATTATTATAAATTTTTTTATAATGCTAAAGTGTTTGATTATTTAAAATCTAGAATATTATTCATTATATTCACTTATTTAATCCCAAAAGTCACTTTACCCTTTGCATATTAATTCTTTCCTTGACAAAGAAAAAGTCTGCAAAAGCACAATCATAAATGATGTAGTGAATTCTATACGAAATTCTTTTTCTGATAACTAAAAATTAAATAACCAAAATTTATGATTTTTTTAACATATAGTGGTACCTTGGTTAACGATGGTAATCCGTTTCAGCATTACCGTCGTTAACCAAAACCATCGTTATCCAAAGTACGATTAGGATTTTATCCCCCAAAGGATTTAATTTAAAATTGATTAATTCGTTCTGGCTCCTTCCCACAACCATAGTAAATATTAAAAATGCAGATAAAACTCATTTAAAATGTCCTAAAAATATGGAAAATATCATTTATTTGTTATATATGCTACAAAAAAATTAACATTAATAAAATGAATTGTTCGTGGAAACAGTTTTTAATCATCAGTCTTCACCAGAAGGACAATTGGGCTCACTTCGAAGTTTTTTGACAAACGAATCTGTAAACACAGATTAGCAGCTTATAGATTCAATGATTATTATATAGATAAGATTTGATTTTGTCTTTTGATGGTGAACGAAAAGTGACACACACCGATTTATTGTCTATATGAACTATAAGATCTCGGACAGACGTTATTTTTTTCTAATGGAATCCGAAACTGCGACGTCACACCACTCGCAGGTGTCAAGTAATATATAACACAAATAAACAATTGAATTAGACTTTGTTCGTAGAATTTAAAATAATATTCGTCTAGAAATCATCTTTAAGAAATTAAAAACTACTGAAGTGTTGCACGTCTATTTTTAATTAATTAAATAATTTGTTTTCATTATTATATGTTAATTATCATTTAGTTAAATATATTTTTATATGGTTATAATTTTATTAATTTTAATAATGATATTGTCGAATTTGAATTGATTGTTAAAATAACGATTGACTGAGGTAATTAATTATGTGATGCTATGACGAGCTGTTTTACAGAGCTCTATTTTGTCAGAAGTTCACATAATCAGGAGTCGTTAACCAAAGCATGCGTCGTTAACCAAGACAGGTTTTTCTTTCAACCACTCGTCGTTAACCAAAGCCATCGTTATCCGAGGCCGTCGTTAACCAAGGTACCACTGTATTTAATATCTGTTTTTAAGTGTGTTAAATTGATATGGCTAACCAAAATTGTGTTGAGAACCAAATTGTATAGGTAGTCCTTGATTTAAGATGATTTGGACTTATGATGGCCAAAAATTATTATTAAAAATCCTCTAATTGAACTTTGCCACCTGCATATACATATATGTATCACATTGCATTTGTATACCCATCACATCATTGCCATTAGCCAGCAAGCAAAGCCTTTCAATAATATACAATAGCTGTTAATGTTATTCACCCACTTCTAACTTATTATAGCCTTTTGTACATTGGTTGCTAATCAGCAGTCAAAGTGTTCATTTTCTTGTTGCAATTTTTGTATCTCATCATAACCCTATCATGTCCAGTAAGAGAAATAATAATAGTGGTGAAAAAATTTCTTAAATTATTAAATTTTTCTTTCTTAATTTTGTATTTATGTATTTAATTGTGTGTGTTAATAAATAATTTATAAATGTTTATGTGAATTTATATATTTTTAAATGTTTTAAGTTAAATAGAAACCCAATATATGAAAATATTAAAACAGAAGTCAAACAAATCAAGAATTAAAAAGTCCAACTTACATCAGAATTGACTTATGATGAAGACGTTGGAATGGATCCTTGTCGTAAATCAAAGATTCCTGCATTATAAAAATAAAAAATTTATGATCCACGCAGAAAAAGATTTAAATTAATTTTGCTTGAAGCAATACTTAATTTATGTTAATTTTACTACTATTTGTGATCTTTTAGATTAAGTAGATTCTTTAAGGAATGAATATATTCCATAACTATACATGATCAGCTGGATGATCTGTTAGACATGTCCATACTTCATTACAAGCACTTCTCATTTGTAATTGGGTTGGATGAGATAATAAAGGACTGAGATCAATGACTTGTACATCCTGCAAAAATCTGCAGGTGTGAATAGATCCCTGAATCAATCTTGGATCTCAAATAGCAAGCAGACTATTTTTTCACAATTGGGCATGCATTTCTTATTTTAAGTTGTGTTTCTGTATTTAGAAACTGATTTTTTTTAATATTGAACGAGCTGCTATGTAAATCTGCAGAGATTAAGCATTTATTTACCAGTTAAAAATAACTTTATTGACAAGTTTTTCTTAACTGCTAATAAATGTTAAGCTCTGCAGATTTACATAATTGCTTATACTTAGTTTAATTATCATTTCAATATGAGCAAGTACATTTATATTAATGATGATATCAAGCTATATTTATAAATTTAATGATTATTGAACATGTCCTATTGTTTCTCACCAAGACATGGAGAAAAATTGTTTTTTCTCAATTTTTATTTACCTCTAGTATGTTGGACATTAAAAAAAATGACTATAATTGCATGCTGATGAATTCCATATTATATAAATGACAAATTTGTGCCATTTTATAATTTTTTTAATATAAAAAAGTAATTAAGCTTGATTAATATTCAAAAAATTAAAATTATTGTATCTATCTCAATTTTCATTTAAATCTTTCAAATATCAGTAACTTTCTAAAACAACTGCTTAACTTAAATACTCAAGAATACATAAAAAACATGCACTATTTGCAGTTGAATAAAATGTTTATTTACGTTTGTGGAATTTTTCAGTTAAATAAACATTTTATTCTACTGCAAATAGTGCGTTTTTTTTATGTATTCTTGAAATCTTTCAAAATTTTTATAATTTATTATGTTTTTATTCTCTTTCTAAAAGTTTAATTATTATTTTGAGACTTTCTTAACAAAGTCTTATTGTTAAGAAAGTATTACTTAAAAGCAGGAATTATCAAAAGTTTTTTTTATTATTTTGAGTTTTATTTTTTTAGAAGTTTTTATTCTGTAAATGAAATCACTTAAACATGATTTTTTTATTTGAAGAATCAACTATCTAATGTTACTATTGGGATAGCAGGGATATAGCTATCCCAATAGCAATTATTTCATTTTCAGTTATTTTTATTATTTGGAATATTTTTGGATAGCAGTTGTTCTGAATAAAACAATCCATAAATGAAGAAAATTGGACCATATTTAAAAAAAAAAATAATAAAAATCAATTAGTATATAAATCTTGATTAATGAATATTAATTAAGAGATGTCATGTAATTATTTCAAAATTTACATAAATTTATTGAAATATTGTCTATTATTATTATGTTATAGTATATCAATGTGGGCACGGAGTATCTCTGGGTCAAAGTGCTATGTCAGACACGAGTCAAGACATAACTACTTGTGATGTTTAATTATGTGTTAACTAACTGTCATGTCAGTGCTGAGAAACTTTCTTACTACATTACATGTATTGAGTAGTGATGCTTTTTATAGTGTTATGTATGTCTTGTGATGTAGATCCAATGTTTTGAGGCTTTTGTGTAGTGTGTGAGGGATTACTTCTGTGGAGGACAGAATGATGGGTACTGTGACTACCTTTTGCATTCCCCAGAGATACTTAATTTCTTGTGAGAGTTCTTGCATTTGCTAATTTTTTAGATGAATGCATCCTGGATGTTGTGTGTGTGTGGTATTGAGATGTCTATAATGTAGGTAACATTGTTTTTCTTGTCTATGAGAGTGATGTCTGGTCTGTTGTGATGTATGGTTTTGTCTGTCTATGATTGTTCTGTCATAATATATCTTGTGTGTCGAGTTTTCTAAGGTGTCGAGTTTTCTAGGATTGTGTCTGATATGTATTTGTAGTATAGTCACATCTTGTGTGTTGAGTTTTCTAAGATTGTGTCAGGTATGTATTTGTAGTATTGAGTTTTCTAGATTGTCTGGTATGTATTTGTAATAAGGAGTGAGTGTGTTTATTAATTTGTGTTTGGTTGCAAGCTTTTGGTGTAGATAGTTCTGTTGTAATACATCTTGTGTGTTGAGTTTTCTAGGATTGTGTCTGGTCTGTCGTAATACATCTTGTGTGTTGAGTTTTCTAGGATTGTGTCTGACATATTTGTAGTATGGTGTATTATGTGTTTATTAATTTGTATTTGGTTGAAAGCTTTTGGTGTATTATGTTTGCTACTTGATTGTATCTGTGCAGGTAATCTGTTTGTGCGAGCAGCTTGCAACCAGATGTAATGTGTTGAATTGTTTTTTATTATTATTATTATTTCATATACATACACTAGTATTTTATATATGTTATATAGGTGTGTGTTATCTATAGAACTGAAATAATAGGATTTGAAAAAAAGAAATTCTGATTGAAAATCAGTTACCATAGCAACGTCTTGTTGCCATAAACAAACATTTAAATGTTCAAACTTATTTGAATTTTGGTAGCCTGAAGATGGTGGAATTACAGAAAATGTTTGCTACTAAATTAAGAAATTAGGAGTGATCTTAACTGTAAGAATGTTTTGGTTTATTGGTCTGATTGTTATTATAATTATTAATTTATATTTATTGATATGTTTTTCCTTAATTTCAATAATTTTTAATATAATATTTTATAAATTTTTTAAATTTATATAAAAAAAACATAATGTAAACAAATCAGAAACAAAAATCCTTTCCTCTCATATGTAAATAGTTATAAATTTTTAATTTTGCTCTTATTGGATTCCCTGATGGTTGACTTTACCTCCATTTCCGGTACCATAGTTTCCACAAACTAATATGCTTAGCAGGAAAAACATGGAAAAGGAGTGATTTCAATAAAATAATAAAAGTGCATGCACTTTTTAATTGCAGATCTTTTGTTTACATTGTTCTTTTCTTATTTTTTGACAAAAATACAGTGAAATATTTAAAAAATAAACTATTAATAAAAAAGTATTGCTTATTTCAATAGAATTGAGCAAAAGTTTGGTATTATCTAAAATATTTTTTAAATTTTAATATTTTATAGTTCATACTGTAAAAAATTAATTTTTGAAAAAATTTTTTGAAATTAAGTTTATTTCAAAATATAATTCAAACAACATTAATACAATAATCTAGAATATAGAGAAGGAAGAGAGAGAAAAGCTAATTTTCCAAAAAATTTCACCCAGAAAACATTTATAAACCATGATCAGAAACTTAGTTTATACCCATTTCAAAAACCCTAAACACAACTGCAATAAACTAATTAGGACTAGTATACAAATTGCACTTGTGAAATTCTATTGTTTGTTTTTGCTACATGTGGAATATCAATTCAGTGGCATCTGTCAGTAAATGAGCTTGAGTGGCATATGGTGTCAATGGTATGCAAAAGGTTAAATTTTCTATTTTCTTGTAAAATTTTCATTTTGGTATCATTCTCTAAATTAAAGTAATGAAGTATGATTTAATAATTCAATACTAAAAGCACTGTAGTTCAGTTGATAATAGATAATCATAAACTAAATAAAATTTCAAAATAGAACTAGGTTTCTAAGAAATACAGTTTCTGAGATATATTATTTTTTCTTATAAATTCATTTTTACTGGCTCTTCAGTTGTGTTACAATTGAATACTGCTGAAAAATCAAAAAATATAAGTGCTTGGTCAGTATAATTATGAATAGTCAGTAATATCTTGCAAAAACCTGAAGGCTTACAACTTAAAATAATTAATAAAGTTTCTTTATTCGTTATTTTAAGTTGAAATAATTAAAATTGATATTTTTTTACAAAGTAATTGATCAATTTTTTGTCCAAGAATTTTTTTTTAAAAAAACCTAAAATATAATGCAAAATATCAATAGTTTATTCAAAAAAAAGTAAACGTGCCTGAAAGTATTGAATTATTAAAATATTTTTATAAATTGGATTATTTATTATTTTTATTAAATCCATAATGTATTAAACATATATCAAAATTTTTATAAATTGTTTATTTAAAAAAACAAAAATATAAAATTTAAAATTTCAATTTAATAGATATGGACCACCAATGCGAAGGAAAAATATGCAGAGCTCAAAAATAATCCGAAATTCACCTCAAGTTGTAACACATCCAGCAACAAATAGATCTCATAGTTCAATTGAAAATCAACATAATTCTAATGCACCATTTCATAGCCATTATAAATCTAATTCATCAACAAATTCTGCACCCATTCCATCAACAACGTGTACTACAAATTCAGCTTCTAAATCTCCAACTATTCCAACAAATCATACTCAACAATATACTCCAACTCGAAATCAACTGGATGCCCAACAGTCAGAAATTTTAGAGCATAAAGTTAATGGAGGTAATTATATCAAGTATAAAAATTATTTTTAATTTGAAATACTATAAGTACTTATGGATAAGTCAATCTGTATGCATGAGTACAATAGAGTTCTGATTATCTGAAATACTAATGGCAAAGAACTCTCTTGGATAATCAAAAATTTAGATAACATAAAACATTTGGTAAATTTTTATTAAATACAGTGGTACATTGGTTAACGATGGTAATCCATTCCAGGATTACCATCGTTATCCAAGGCGCGATTCCCCATAAGATTTAATTGAAAATTGATTAATTCATTCCGGCTCCTTCCGACAACCATAGTAAATATTAAAAATGCAGATAAAACTCATTTAAAATGTTCTAAAAATATGGAAAAATATCATTTATTTATTATATTTGCTATAAAAAAATTAACATTAATAAGATGAATTGTTCACGAAAACAGTTTTTAATTATCAATCTTCACCAGAAGGACAATTGGGCTCACTTCAGAGTTTTTTGACAAACGAACCCGTAACTACTGATTAGTAGCTTATAGATTCCACAATTATTATACAGATAAGTTTTGATTTTGTCTTTTGATGGCAAACGAATAGTGACACACACTCGCCGATTTATTGTCTATATGAACTGTAGGATCTCGGACAGACATTTTTTCTTTAATGGAATCCAAAACTGTGACGTCACACCACTTGCAGGTGTCAAGTAATATATAACACAAGCAAACAATAGAATCAGACTTTGTTCGCAGAATTTAAAATAATAATCATCTAGAAATCATCTTTAAGAAACTAAAAACTATTGAAATGTTATACCTCTATTTTTAATTAATTAAATAATTTGTGTTCATTACTATATGTTAATTATCATTTACTTAAATATATTTTTATATGGTTATAATTTTATTAATGATATTGTCGGATTTGAATTGATTGTGATAAAAAAATAACGATTAACAACTGAGTTAACGAATCACGTGATGCAATGACGAGCTGTTTTAGAACGTTTGTCGGAAGTTCACATAATCGGGAATCATTAACCAAAGTCGGTGTCATTAACCAAGACATTTTTTTCTTACAACCACTCGTCGTTAACCAAGTACATCGTTATCCGAGGCCATTGTTAACCAAGGTACCACTGTAAACTGGATTTGAATAGATTAATATGAAAATGCACCCACTGTTTACAGATTAGACTTACTTATTGAATAAAATAATTTTTATTTTATAATTAAAAAAGGAATTATTGTTCATCTTGTTTGGTTTTTTTTATTTTTATTATAAAACAGTTATGTGAGAACCCGAGGTCGGCCCGCTGGAAAGTATCACTCCTCATCCGA